>CAUYQU010034980.1:0-63574 GCA_963574635.1 Cheracebus regulus
TCTTGAGTCCAGGAGTTCTGGGCTGTAGTGCGCTATGCCGATCGGGTGTCCGCACTAAGTTCGGCATCAATATGGTGACCTCCCAGGAGTGGGGGACCACCAGGTTGCCTAAGGAGGGGTGAACCGGCCCAGGTCGGAAACGGAGCAGGTCAAAATTCCCATGCTGATCAGTAGTGGGATTGCGCCTGTGAATAGCCACTGCACTCCAGCCTGGGCAACATAGCGAGACCCCGTCTCTTTTTTTAAAAAATAAATAAATAAATAAATAAATAAATAAATAAGAATTTCAAGGTGGCAACAGCAGAGCATTAAACTAAGTGCAGGGCCCTGCTAAGCATGGGGCCCTGTGTGACTGCACTGGTCATACCACCATGTAGCTGGCCCTGCCTGGACAGAAGAAGGCTGTATCAGGACCTCCCATGCATCGTAAGCTTCATAATATGAGATGGAGTGCCTGTGTCATGCCTGGAAAAGTATTCAGTGTTTCACATAACCTACATGATCTTAAAACAACTCTATGAAACAGATATTATTTTTCCCGTTTCGCAGTAGATGAAACTAAGGCTTAAAGAGACTAAGTTATTCATCTAGTGTTGTACACCAAGTAAATGTCAAAGCTAGGACTAAGTTAGTTGGGATATAAAAAAAAATCCTGTTCCTTGACTTTGTATCTTTGTCAGCACAGGCCCATTGCATTCCTACAAAATCCAAACTTAAGCTGAGGCTATAGTACCAAAAAACTAAAGAGAAGCCAAGGAAGAGCAGAGATTCAAGGGCCACTCAAAAAGTCGAACGTGTGCAGCAGCTGAAGCGCAGCCATACAGCTCCAGGGCATGAGGACCTGGGAGAGGGAACTCCATCATGCATGGCAAATGTCATGGCCCATACCCAGACTCCTCCAAGACTGAATGGAAACCCAGTGAGGTATTTGATAAAGAGCAGCTACATGGAACCTAAGGCAACTAACTCAGTAAAATATTGGAAAGAGTCCACTAAACTAGGAACAAGACAAGGATGATTGTTATTGCGGCTTCTATTCTGTGTTGTACTAAAAGTCAGTTTAGCCAGTGCAATAAGACAAGAAAAAATGATAGAAAGCATTCAGGTTCACTTTAGATTAATAATATACCTAACTGTAATTTAAGCTCTATGCATCACAGAGCCTTCTCCAACACCAAACCCCAACACACAGGATTAGACAGTTTAAACCTTACCCAGTGCTTGCTTCAGCACCATATATACTAAAATTGTAACAGTACAAAGATTAGCATGGTCCCTGAAATACATTAAAAAATAAATAAATCCTGCCCAGACAAACACAGCAAAAACCTAGTAGGACATACATCTAAATCCCTTATCTCCTCCTACTTCACATCTCAGGGATGCATAGACCCTGTTGTTTTGTTTTGGCCTTTTTTTCCCTTTTTTTGGAGAACGTGGGTCTCACTATATTGTCCAGGCAGGTCTCAAACTCCAGGGCTCAAGCTATCCTCTTGTCTCTGCCTCCCTAAGAGCTGGGATTACAGGCATGAGCCACCACACCTGGCTGTTTTGTTTTTTTGAGACAGAGTCTCACTCTGTTGCCCAGGCTGGAGTGCAGTAGCATGATCTCAGCTCACTGCAACCTCTGCCACCTGGGTTCAAGCGATTCTCCTGCCTCAGCCTTCCGAATAGCTGGGACTACAGGCGCCCGCCACCATGCCCAGCTAATTTTTGTATTTTTAGTAGAGATGGGGTTTTGCCATGTTGCCCAAGCTGGTCTCGAACTCCTGATCCACCTTCCTCAGCCTCCCAAAGTGCTGAGGTGATAGGCTTGAGCCACCACACCCAGCCTGTACTGTTGTTTTTTATTCAGCTTTATTTCCCCCTAAACCTCCAGTTATCTATCTGTAATACTAATGTTATCTGCCTTCTCCAAGTGTTTGTCATTCTCTTATAATTTCCCTGGAGGAAATCAGAAAGAGCTGATAAAGTAGATCTCTGATCCAGCTTTTTATGGTGAGCTAAGCTGAAAAGAGGTTGGAATGTGCAGACCTTGCTGCTATCAGGGCAAAGTATGAAAAAGAATTTTGTGGAAACATTTACATATTTACAGCAGAAGGCAGCATGCAGATGGAAAGACGTGGGTTTGGTATCAGGCAGACATGAGTCTGGATTCCCATGCTGCCACTTACTAGCTTTATGTCCTTATCTTCGCTAAGCTCCCATTTACTGTCTATAAAATGGAATGATTCCCTCTGCCACAAGGCTGTCCCAAGGTCATAATGAGAAATGTATCAAGGGCCTAAGGATACATAATAGAGCCTTGATAAACTTGTCTTTGGGACTACCATAGGTACTAGTAGGAGGCTGCCCACCCAACATTCAGTTCATACACACACATTCTCTCCTTTCTAGTAGAAAGGAAAACTCCCATTTTTCCTCCAGTGGCTCCAGCACGTGCTTCAGGAAAGCCTGTCCCTAGCCTTAGCTCCAGGGCTACTTCCTAGTTGGTTTGAGTCAATCACAGCAGTCCCTTTTTCCTGCCAGTTACCGTGTCACACATGGGTGTATGAAGCAGTTCTGCACCAATGAGATTTGAGGTGAGTCAGCTTTAGTTGGAAGTTAGTTCTGAGTTAGTCCTTTGTTAAATTAAGTTTGGAGTTGGGTGTGGTGGCTCACGCCTGTAATCCGGGCACTTTAGGAGGAGGAGGCAGGCAATCACCTGAGGTCAGGAGTTTGAGAACAGTCTGGCTAACATGTAAAACCCTGTCTCTACTGAAAATACAAAAAGAGCCAGGTGTGGGGGTGCATGCCTGTAATCCCAGCTTCTTGGGAGGCTGAGGCAGGACAATCTCTTGGACCCAGGAGGCAGAGGTTGCAGTGAGCCAAGTTGGCGCCACTGCACTCCAGCCTGGGTGACAGAGTGAGACTCCTTCTCAAACAAAAACTAAATTTGGCCTGAGGGGCAGTCACAGTGGGGCATTCAAGTTGAGCATAGTGGCATGTGCCTGTAATCCCAGATACTCAGTAGGCTGAAGCAGGAGAATCTCTTGAACCTGGGAGGTGGAGGTTGCAGTGAGCCAAGATCGTGCTATTGCACTCCAGCCTGGGCAACACAGCAAGACTCCATCTCAAAAAGGAAAAAAAAAATTGACCTGAGGAGGCTTCCATACTTGAGCCCTTAACCATCTGCAGTCTTAGTATGCAAACTAACTGAAAACCTAATTTAGGAGTATACTTTTGTAACAGATTGCTGAGTCTCAGCCAATCACAGCATCTGAGCTTCAGTCAGTTGCAGGCAGCTAACTATTCAAACCATTTTCAAATAAGGCAAAGGCAGAGCTGTTACCAATTAGCTGTCTCTCTACCTCATTTCCGTTTTCTGACCATAAATGCTTTCTTTCAGACTATATTGCAGCCTTGGAATTCTCTGAAACTGTTCTGATTCTGAGGGCAGCCCAATTCTAGAATTGCAAATAAAAGTCAATTAGTCTGCAAAACTAGATTTGCTTTAATTTTGTCTTTTAACACCTTGTTTTCTTTTTTTTTGAGACAGAGTCTTGCTCTGTCACCAGGCGCCAGGCTGGAGTGCAGTGGCGCCATCTCGGCTCACTGCAACCTCCACCTCCCAGGTTTAAGCAATTCTCCTGTCTCAGCCTCCCCAGTAGCTGGGACTACAGGCGCTCACCACCACGCCCAGCTAATTTTTGTGTTTTAGTAGAAATGGGATTTCACTATGTTGGCCAGGATGGCCTGGATCTTTTGACCTTGTGATCCACCCGCCTTGGCCTCTCAAAGTGCTGGGATTCTTTTCCTGCCTGTCGATATTGTCATGTCTGGATTGTTTTTCAGAATGGTTGCAGCTAGGCTTTAATAAGGGCAACATGCTTGAAGACAAAACCTGTGAGTCAAGATGGCCAGGGGGAGACCTATGTTAATTCTAGCTAAATAATTATAAGCTTGCTTGGCTCAGAGTACACTTAAGTTTATACACCGAACTAAACTATATTATTGGTGCAGTAAATTAGAAATCGAGCAGCAACAGGAGGCCTAAGGTAAAGACGATCTGAGAGCGCAGTAACACCGATAAAGACGGAGGGGTGGTTGCAGAGCAGGCAATACTGCTCTGGTCCCACGAATGCCTTCTCAACATGGAGACTGCATGAGGATCTTGTAAAGAGGGCTTATGCACAGATCTCTGAGAAGGGAGGTGACCTCTGCTCACAAGGTCCATCTTTGCAGATGGGAACTGGCAAGGAGAAAAGCCTTGCAGGGCAAAGATCAAGGAAGGCCTCAGGCTCTGCCTAGATTCTCAGAATATGGAGTGATTTTAATTGCCTTAAATCCTCAATGCTCGGGAGATAAAAGCCCCTGGATGCATTGGGTGTGGTCAGACCTGGTGGCTCCTCATCCTATGCTTCTGATGCAGCTGCACCCTGATAACAATCAGTGATAAACTCAGAGTAGTAGTTTAGCTTGCCTTAGAAGGATGTCAAGTGCTGTTAAAAATGCTCTGAGTACTTAGTTTAGCATG
Source organism: Cheracebus regulus (assembly GCA_963574635.1). Taxonomy (NCBI): domain Eukaryota; kingdom Metazoa; phylum Chordata; class Mammalia; order Primates; family Pitheciidae; genus Cheracebus; species Cheracebus regulus. The sequence goes on from CAUYQU010034980.1 coordinate 4,517, forward strand.
TCTTATAAGGATCACAAGTGCTACCCCTTCATCCTCCCCTTCCACTCCCATAAGATCAATGAGATTATGCACATAATAAAAGTGTTTGGAGCCCAGAGCTCAGGTCCAATGCTTGCGTTAGTCCCCTGGACCCATGCTGTAAATTCTACTCGTGTATTTGTCTTTATTTCCTTTTCTCAGTCCCTTGTCACCACCAGGACTAAGGGCACCTATGTACTGGGTTGGGGCTGGTACCCAACAAAACCAACATAAAAGAACAGAGCAGAAGGATGCAAAGGCCCTGTGCCATTTGACAATGAGCCACTGAATTAACCAACTTCAGGCTTTGTGTTGTCAGAGATAAGTGTCCCTGCCAGGCATGGTGGCTCATGACTGTAATCCCTAGCACTTTGGGAGGTCAAGGTGGGTAGGTCACCTGACCCCAGCAGTTCAAGACCAGCCTGGGAAACATAGGGAGACCCTGTCTCTACAAAAATTACAAAACTTAGCCACGTGTGGTGGCACACACCTGTAGTCCCAGCCACTTGGGAGACTGAAATGGGAGTATCACTTGAGCTTGGCAGGTAGAGGCTGCAGTGAGCTGTGATTGTGCCACTGCACTCCCACTCCAGCCTGGATGACAGAGCAAGACTCTGTCTTGAATAAATAAATATAAATATATATGTGTGTGTGTGTTCCTATTATTTACACTTCTTTAAGCTAGGTTTTGTTACTTGCAGCCTTAATAATACATGGACTTTTTGCCTGAGTCCTTGGGAATTCAAATGCCTGATTTTTAATTAAGGCTATCAAGTGCAGCACGTAGTAGGGTCTTCACATTAATTTTGTCTAATGGCAGACAAAGGGCACACAATAGTCCCATGTAAAAAGATGTGTAAGATGACCCTCTGGGGACTCAATTATTAGATCAAGAGAAAAACATTCCTGCATTCCTCCCTTGCCATCTTTAAAATGCATTAAAGCGCACTCATTCATATATATATATATATATATATATATATATATATATCTATGTATAGTTTTTTTTTTTGAGATGGAGTCTCACTCTGTTGCCTAGGCTGGAGTCCAGTGACACCATCTTGGGTCACTGCAACCTCCATCTCCTGAGGGCGATTTTCGTGCCTCAGCCTCCCAAATAACTGGGATTACAGGTGCCTGCCACCATACCCAGCTAATTTTTGTATTTTTAGTAGAGATGGGGTTTTACCATGTTGACCAGGCTGGTCTCGTTGATCTCAAGTGATCTGCCTGCCTCAGCCTCCCAAAGGCTGGGATTATAGGCATGAGCCACCATGCCTGGCTCATATGCATATATATATATGTATGTATTTTTTTCCCCTAAGAACTAGAGAGTACCCTCAGGTCTCAAACCACCCTCACAGGGGAGATTAAAAAGCTAACACGTTATCGAAGGAACCCCTGAGATAGAGCCAGTCCTTGCTTATTTTTTTAAAAAATCATTCATCTATTTAAAAATTACTGAGCTTCCATAATGTAGAAAGAGAAAAACTGACCAAAAAAGTGGGAGCCTGTAGGCAGACACGTGAAAAGAAAGTACAAGTGAATAAATAATACAGGGGAGTTACTGCAAATATCTATCTAGACCACAGCTGAGGCATATAAAAGGATGTCAGGGTGGGTGTGCACCAGACACAGCGGGAGTTGGGCAGAGACAGACACATTAGCAAAGGAAGCAAAAGGCACTTGGACAGGAGAGCCAGCCCAGTCCAAGTCCTATCAGGGGACTGCACAGTGTGGTATGGCCGGAAGAGAGAGTACAGTGGCAGCAGGCAGGTCTAGGAGGATCCAAAGGATGAAGCCAGCTGTGAGGGGCACAGCCTGCAGGAATGTCACGTGGTGGTCTGAAGAAACAGTGAATGGAACACCTTCCCGTGGCCACAGCAGCTCCTTGAGGGAGAGCTATGGCGCCTTCAACTGGAGGAGTTAGAGCCTTAGCAGGAATAGAACCGTATAGATTGGAAATTAAAGAAAACGTGGGGATTTCTTTTCTCTTTTTTGAAAGAGTCTCTATTGCCCAGGTTGGAAGTGCAGTGGCATGATCTCAGCTCATTGCAAACTCCACCTCCTGGGCTCAAGCGATCTTCCCTCCTCAGCCTTCCAAGTAGTTGGGATTACAGGCCTGTGCTACCACGCCCAGCTAATTTTTGTATTTCTTTTTTTTTTTTTTAATTATTATTATTTTTTATTAAAGACAGGGTTTCACCATGTTGGTCAGGCTGGTCTTGAACTCCCGACCTCAGGTGATCCACCTGCCTTGGCCTCCAAAGTGCTTGGATTACAGGCGTGAGCCACCACGCCCGGCTAATTTTTGTATTTCTAGTAGAGACAGTGGTTTGCCATATCGGCCAGGCTGGTCTCGGAACTCCTGACCTCAGGTGATCCACCCAGCTCGGCCTCCCAAAGTGCTGGGATTACAGGCGTGAGCCACTGTGCCCAGCCAATGTGGGGGATTAAAAAACAGTCCTGGCCTAGGAATCAAAAGTTCTGGGTTCTAGCCCCCACCTCCATTCTGCCACTAAGACTGTCACTCATCCTCTTTGAGCCTCAGGTACCCTCTCTGCTAAGTAACAGGATGGGCCAGATGATTTTCTCCTTGAGACAGGGCCTTGCTCTGTTACCCGGGCTGGGGTGTAGTGGTGCAGTCAGGGCTCACTGCAACCTCAACTTCCCAGGTTCAAGTGATTACTTTCATTTCTGTGAAAGTAAGCGGGAGGGTTCCCCCAGCCATAGGCTTACCAACCCATCCTCCCTCCAACACCCTGTTGCTAGTTTGCCACGCCTTCCCAATCCTTCGTGGTTCTATCCCTGCTGCATTCATCACCTTTAAATGTCATTTTATCCTAGGTGTAATTCTAACCCTCTTTTCTTGCAGCCAAGACACAACTAATTAATTACACAACAGGCTCTATAACCAAGAAAGGCGACCTTCCTTTTCTTTTCTTTTTGAGACAGAGTTTCGCTCTTGTTGCCCAGGCTGGAGTGCAATGGCACAATCTCAGCAAACCGCAACCTCCATCTCCTGGGTTTAAGTGATTCTCCTGCCTCAGCCTCCCGAGTAGCTGGGATTACAGGCATGTACTACCATGCCCGGCTAATTCTGTATTTTCAGCAGAGATGGGGTTTCTCCATGTTGGTCAGGCTGGTCTCAAACTCCTGACCTTGGGTGATCCGCCCGCCTTGGCCTCCCAAAGTGTTGGGATTACAGGCGTGAGCCACCACACCCAGCCAGTGACCTTCCTTTAAAACATGTGGCCAGTAAACAATCCTGATTTCTCTACTTTTCCTTTTATTTTCTATTTCCTGGTGTCCTCCTCCCCTCCTAGCCAGGGTCATGGCTCTCAATGGCCACAGTGCTGGTAAAAGACCCCTAGGGCACTAGGCCGTGGTACAGCTGGCAGGAGGAGAGGTGTAATTATATTGCATCTTGGAGCCACCAGCAATGAATTTCTGCATAAAGGACTAGATTTGCCACGTATTATTTATGTCAGCATCAATTTTCCCAGCTGGCTCTATTTACTGTGCAAATTCTCCTCTGTCTGTTTATGGGCAAGGCCATGGTTCAGCACCTCTAGTTACACTGTACTGTGGAGAGGCCCCACAGGGCACCATGCATATCAAACAAGTGGCTGGATTCACCAGGAGCAAGTCAGAACCTCCCTTCCTATTAAATTATATCCCTGGGACTGCAGCGAGCCCACGATTTCACCTAGTCATGGTGATGCATGCAGGTCTGAAACCAAATCAGCAAGAGGAAAGGAGGAATAACTGTTCCTTTTTAAAAAATTATTATTATTATTATTATTTTTAAGATGGGGTTTCACCATGATGGCCAGGCTGGTCTTGAACTCCTGACCTCAGGTGATCCACCCACCTCGGCCTCCCAAAGTGCTAGGATTGCAGGCGTGAGCCACCGCGCCCGGCCGGAATAACTGTTCTTTGGGCCTCACTGGGGAAAACTGAAAAACAACCTTCTGGGGGGAAATCAGGTGGCTTTAGGGCTCGGAGAATTGCCTTTTTATATTTTTAAGAGCAAAACAGAGATGAAGAAGAGTATTTAATTTATAAGCTTATTTCCACCCAGTAACTCAGAGACAGAGCTAAGGGAGAGTGGCCCCCATTTAACAAATGGAAAGCCAAGAGGCAGCAGTGGGGATATGTCCCCTTCCTAAAGGGCCACTTTGGGGTTCAGAAAATGACATTTAAGCAGCAACAGCAAAGGCAAGTTAGAGGCTTTCCCGGCTTGGCCACTGTGCTAGGATGGAGCACAGGACACATGGTGATATACAGGTTATCCATCCAGTGGCCAGCATGCCTCTTCAGAGATGCTCCCAGCCAGGGTGAACTTGGTTTCCACTGGAAAAATACACATTCGAAATAAGGGAAGGAAATGTGGTACCAGCATGAATTTCTGGGTCTTCGCACTGCAGCATCCTCTCTCGCCTGTGCTTTATATTCTTACAGAGAGTGAGGACAAGGAAACCAAGATGTCTCTTCTGGCCAGCCTGAGAACTTCCGTAGTCATCAGTGCCAGGTGGCAGTAAACAGCAGGCATTACTGGGAAGGAAAGTTGGGAGGGGTTCCCAATGCCTCCCTGTTTTCCAAATACTACACAGGTCATGTCTGATCGACCTGTAACATGGTGCTTTGTTCTGAGGTCCCCCAGGTCCCAATGTCTACCATCTCCTGGAAACCTGTGGGCTAGAAGAAGAAATAGGAAAGAGTAAGTGGAGTGAAGCAACCCAAGTGGATAGCTTCTTTAGTTGCAAGGTTTCAGCCTCTAAAGAGTTCTTCTTGCCCAGGTACAGTAGCTCACGCCTGTAATCCCAGCATTTTGGGAGGCTGAGGTGGGTGGATCACGAGGTCAGGAGTTCGAGACCAGCCTGGCCAATATGGTGAAACCCTGTCTCTACTAAAAATACAAAAATTAGCTGGGTGTGGTGGTGCATGCCTGTAATCCAAGCTACTTGGGAGGATGAGGCAGGAGAATCACTTGAACCCGGGAGGTGGAGGTTGCAGTGAGCCGAGATTGCACCACTGCACTCCAACCTGGGCAACAAAGCAAGACTGTCTCAAGAAAAAAAAAAAAGGCCAGGCATTGTGGCTCATGCCTGTAATCCCAGCACTTTAGGAGGCCAAGGCGAGTGGATTACTTGGGTCAGGAGTTCGAGACCAGCCTGGCCAACATGGGGAAACTCCGTCTCTACTAAAAATACAAAATTAGCCGGGTGTGGTGGCACATGTCTGTAATCCCATCTACTCGGGAGGCTGAGGCAAGAGAATTGCTTGAACCTGGGAGACAAAGGTTGCGGTGAGCCAAGATCGCTCCATTGTACTCCTGCCTGGGCAACAAGAGTGAAACTCCGTCTCAAAAAAAGAAACAAATAATGAGTTCTTCTCGAATACCTCTGTGAGTATGGAAACCACCCTCCAGGGCCCAAGATTATTGGCATCCTCCTGCGGTTGGCTCACCTGTCGGGGAGATTTGGTCAGACATGCCATGCGCCGGCCGCCTGATGCTCCTGCTCCATCGGTGGTATCCAGGAGAATCCGAGTGCTGGGCACAAAGCTCCAGGAGCGTCCGAGGGCAGGTTTGAGCCTCCCGCTGTCCCTGTCTCGAGTTATGTGGTTGGTCACCTGCAGCAAAAACATACTTACAGGTCCATAATGCTAGTATAGAGGACATCTGTTACTATTGCTTCATTTTACAGACAGGAAAACGAAGGCCTACCACAGAGAAATAACTTCCCCAAGGTTACAAAACCTAATGGCAGAAAAAAAAAAAACACAAAACCTAATGGCAGGTCTGGAACTAGAACCTGGGCCTCCTGACTTGTGCCCAGATCTTCCCACTAAACTTCGATGCCTCAGGCTTGACTTGAACTAGAAGGTGATGGGGCACATGTCTGGGAAAAAGCAGTGCTATCTGTACTTTCCAAGGAAGCCAGTGGTGGGCTTGGATCTACTGTACCACCAACCCAACAAATGGGCATCCAGAGACCATGTCCACCATACTTTTCTTTTTTTCTTTTTTTTGTTTGAGACAAGGTCTCACTGCACAGGCTGGAGTGCAGTGGCATGATCATGACTCACTGCAGCCTCCGCCGCCTGGGCTCAAGCGATCCTCCCACTTCAGCCCTCACAAGTAGCTGGAACTACAGGAGTGTACCACCATGCCCGGCTAATGTTTTGTATTTTTCGTAGAGACAGGATGTCACCATGTTGTCCAGGCTGGTCTCAACCTCTTGAGCTCAAGCAATCTGCCAGCCTCACCCTCCCAAAGTGCTGGGATTGCAGGCATGAGCCATCATGCCCGGCCACTCAGACTTTAAATGGAAGGAAAGTCTGACACATGCTACAAGGTGGATGAACCTTCTGGACATTATGCTAAGTGAAATATGCCAGTCACAAAAAAGTAAACACCATATGATTCCATCTATATGAGGTTCCTAGAGCAGTCAAAAAGCACAGATGTGGAAAGTAGAATGGTGATTGTCAGAGGCTGTGGGAGGGGCAAATGGGTTATTTTTAATGGGTACAGAGTTTCAGTTTTGCAAGGTGAAGAGTTATGGAGATGAATGGTCGTGATGGTCATACAATATTATGAATGTATTCAATGCCACCGAACTGCATACCTTAAAATGGTTAAGATAGTAAATTTTATGTTGTATCTATTTTACCACATAAAAGAAATTAGAAAAAATATATAGCTGCTAAAAATCACATTTGTAAAGAATCTATTTTAAAACACAAGAAATTGACTCAGATGGTATATTATTTTTTGTGTTGTTGTGTGTGTGTGTGTGTGTGTGTGACAGAGTCTCGCTCTGTCGCCCAGGCTGGAGTGCAGTGGTGCTATCTCGGCTCGCTGCAACCTCCACCTCCTGGGTTCAAGCAATTCTCCTGCCTTAGCCTCCTGAATAGCTGGGGCTATAGTGTACGCCACCACATCGGCTGATTTTTGTATTTTTAGTAGAGACAGGGTTTCACCATGTTGGTCAGGCTGGTCTTGAACTCCTGACCTCGTGATCCATCCGCCTTGGCCTCCCAAAGTACTGGGAGTACAGGCGTGAGCCACCATGCCTGGCCTGTTTGTTTTTGAGATGAGGTTTTGCTCTGTTGCCCAGGCTGGAGCGCAGTGGCATGATCACAGCTCACTGCAGCCTCGACCTCCCAGGCTCAAGCAATACTCATGCCATCAAGGCCACCTAGATTTTGTACTTTTTACAGAGGTGGGATTTTGTCATGTTTCCCAGGCTAGTCTTGAACTCCTGGGCTCACGTGATCCACGAGCCGTGGCTTCCCAAAATGCTGGGATTAATGATATAAACCACTGCACCTGGCCTATTTTCTTTTTTTTCCCATGAGGTTGGTTTAGTTAGAAAGTTGGTTAAGGCTGGGCTCACACCTGTAATATCAAAGCTGTGGGAGGCTGAAGTGGGTGGATTGGTTGAGCCTGGGAGGTCGAGCTGCAGTGAGCAGTGATTGCGCCCTCACACTCTAGCCTGGGCAACAAAGTGAAGCCCTATCTAAAAAAAAAGAAAAAAGAAAAAAAGTTGGCTAAATGTATAAGTAAATATGCAGAAAAAATATTTTATGGAGATATGTAAAAATATTAATATGCTTTCTGTGGATGTGGAGATTGATGGCAAATATGAATCTTATATTTATTTTTTATCCTTTCTATGAGAAAGAAGCAAGCAGACTTTTAAAAAACTACCTCATAAGCAGAAAAAGTTACTTCAACAGCAAAAAGATTCATTTATATGAAGCTCTGGAAAAGGTCAAACTATTGAGATGGAAAACAGATCAGTGGCTGCCCGGGCCTGGGGGACCCTTTGGAGAGGTCACAAGACTGGATACAACTATCTCCATTAGTCAAACTTCAAACAGGGAGAAAGTTACTCTATGTAAATTACACCTCAATGAACCTGACTAAACAGAAAAAAGTAGGAAAAAACAAACAAACAAACAAAGGCAATTCCTGATTCCTTAAGCTATTTATGGTGCAGAGCTTTAGCTGGCCCAGGGAAGCTGGGATACATCCCCTTCCTAAAGGGCCACTTTGGGGTTTGGAAGCGGACATTGAAAGGAAATAAAGAGCTAGCAATAACTAGAAATCAAGTTCACTGGCCAAGCCTGCTTCCTCACCACCACTGCCATGCCAAGGTCCCGGGCCAGGGTCTTCAGCTCTCGGGCCAGCTGCATCATCAAGGCCAAGCCTGCAGGTGGAGGAGAAGCAGAGAGGGAGGGCAGTGGGGAACCAGGGATGGGGCTGGCCAGGGGCCAGAATCCAGAGCTGGGAGGTGAGATCACATTCCACTGACCCCAGGCTCTGCCACATCACTCACCTTCCCTCTGCTGACCTCCCAGAAGTGGGGAGACCACAGCAGTGACTGAGTCCACAACTACCACCTTCACAGTTCCTGAAGAACCAGTCACCTGAAGGAATGTGGAGGAAGCACTCATGAACCTGTTGGCCTCTAGGACACATTACAGGACAAGCCTGCTCTTCTGTCTGAAACTACTAAGAAATAGCCGCCCCCACCTCCGTGGAGGGCTAGGGGAGGGATAGCACAGGGTGGGGATTGGGAGAGATAGCATTAGGAGAAATACCTAATGTAGATGACAGGGTGATGGATGCAGCAAACCACCATGGCACATGTATACCTGTGTAACAAACCTGCACATTCTGCACATGTATCCCAGAACTTAAAGTATAATCAATAAATTAAAAAAAAAAAAAAGAAGTAACCCCCCTCATCCCAAATACAGCTAGCTGCATCACAGAATGTCATCAGCAGCAATGTCTCCCTCGTCCTATTGGTATGTATAACAGACTTCACTGAAGACTTGAGTTGAAATAAAGGGTTTAAATCACAGGACATCAAAACTATACTAAAGTGGCCGGGCACAGTGGCTCACGCCTGTAATCTCAACACTTTGGAAGGCCAAGGTGGTGTATCACTTGAGGTCAGGAGTTCGACACCAGACTGGCCAACACAGTGAAACCTTGTCTCCACTAAGCATACAAAAATTAGCTGGCTGTGGTGGCGCACACATGTAATCCCAGCTACTTGGGAGGCTGAGGCAGGAGAATTGCTTGAACCTGGGAGGTGGAGGTTGCAGTGAACTGAGATCACGCCACTGTACTCCAGCATGGGTGACAGAGCAAGACTCTGTCTCAAAAAATAATTAATTAATTAATTAATTAATTAAAAACTACACTAAAGTCATCAAATTTCAGAAAGCCCCACGTAGAGTCCTGTGACCTTTCTGGTCATGGATCTCTCAGCAGCCATCTTTCTCCTGCACCTAGCCTCCCACCATAGTGGTAGGCCCTTCTCTTCCTTTTCTGATTCCCCCCACTTCTTTCTCCTGTCCTACTAACTACCACCCTTAAATTCCTAACTCCCTTTGCTGAAGAGTTTAGCCTTCTCTTTACTCCACTGTCTCTTTCTAGATCATGCCTCCAGGCCTCATCTTCCATATCTAAAATGCCTCCAAATAAATTCCCTAAGTCTTGCTCTGTCACCCAGACAGGAGTGCAGTGGCATGATCTCAGTTAGCTGCAACCTCTCTCTCCTGGGTTCAAGTGATTCTCATGCCTCAGCCTCCTAAGTAGCTGGGACTACAGGTGCACACTACTACATCCAGGTGATTTTTGTATTTTTAGCAGAGATGGGTTTTACCATGTTGGCTAGGCTGGTCTCACATTCCTGGCCTCAAGTGATCTGCCCACCTTGGCCTCCCAAAGTGCCAGGATTACAGGCATGAGCTAGCATACCCAGCCTGGTGCCATCTTTCTAACCATAATTTCCTGTCTTTACACAGCCGGAGTATCCTCCTGGTTTCCCTGGATTTAAATTGTTTTTGTTGCTTCTTTTCTCTTCTCCCTTACTTCTTATATCCTGATTCTGGTTCTTTTTCTTTTTGTCTTTCTTTTTTTTTTTTTTGTAGATAGGGTCTCACTATGTTGCCCAGGCTAGTCTTGAACTCCTGGGCTCAAGTGATCTTCCTGCCTTGGCCTTCCAAAGAGTTGGGATTATAGGCACGAGCCACTGCTCCCAGCCTTAAATTCTGAACCCATAGAAACTGTGAGATAAGAAATACATGTCTTAAACCACCAAGGTTTTGGTAACTTATTATGCAACAATAGAAGATACACCATCTCATGGTCCTACAGTAAAAAATACAATCTCCTTAGGCAGGTAGGTAGTGCCTAAAAAAATAAAAATAAATTAAAAAAATACAGTCTTCTGATCTGGAATTGAGAGTATTGTGCTGTAAGTTTAGTTCTTGTCCTAAATATGTTGTCAACTTTGGTCAACTCACTTCAGTTCTCTGGCCTTCACTCTTCTCATCTCTAAAAGTGAGATCAGTGCTACTCAGCTTCATGTCTCAACAAGCTGGTGGGTCATAACCAGCTATGACCTATGACTTCTGAGGCAGGTATTTGTTCAAAATTTTATAGGATATGGGGTCTAGCTCTCTTACCCAGGCTAAGGTGCAGTGGCATGATCATAGCTCACTGCAACCTCCAACTCCTGGGCTCAAGCAATCCTTACACCACAGTCTCTCAAGTCATTAAGATTACAGGTGTGGGTCACCACTCCCAGCTTGTTTAACTATTTTATATTCTAAAGTTTGTAAAAACCACTGACTTTATATACAGTCGTGGCGATGCCCGTGTGAACATGTCATGCTTTGGGGTGACAGAAAGTTTGAGATGAACTATTCTATCTTTTTTTTCTTTTTCTTTTTCAATAGAGACGGAGTTTCACCATGTTGACCAGGCTGGTCTCGAACTCCTGACCTCAGGTGATCTGCCCACCTCGGCCTCCCAAAATGCTGGGATTACAGGCATTAGTCGCCACACTCGGCGAACTATTCTATCTTTAAGGTATCTTCCAAATCGAGTAGTTTATAAATCAGTGCACCAAACGCTGTCTAAGCACCCAACACAGGTGGCAAAGTACCAGTCCAAATGCCATTCTAAATCCTCCCTGTTAACAGGACTCTGAATGTGTTCAGGCATGGGGCAGAAATCTGACTTCAGGGATAGTGGGCCCAGGCCTTAGTCCAAGATACACACATAACTCCATTTTGGCCAACTAGATGTTAGGGGAAGAGGGATGTCTACTAGTGGGCTCTGGAGAAAGATTCTTCACACCTGATAAAGGGGAAGAGGTACAGAAAAGAACCATCTATCTTTCACTGCCCTGAATATGCATATGGATGCATGAAGACAAGATGCTTGGAGCTACAGCAGCCTCTTTGCAACCATGAGGGGAAGAACAAGGAAATCAGATATACAGCCTATTGCCCTGATACCATGGACCTGCCAACCTCCCAACTCATGTGAGATAATTAAATGTCCTCAAGGTTCAAGTCTCTGTCAGACAACCTCTATTACCTGCAGCTAAACTATTCCTCACTCATCTAGTGGGGAATGCAGAGATAAATATGACATGATCCTTCCACTCAAGGGGCTTTACTGTTCAGCAGGGAAGATGAACATGTAAACAATGAGGTATGTGATTTAGGTGCTCAGGAATTCCATTCTGGGAGTGGCAAGCATAGCTGGAGTCACCAGATTACACATCTGCATTTCCAAACAGTCTGTAGTAGGACACAGAGGTAGCACCTGGCAAGCTGAGTTAAGCAAGGAGGGGCAAAACAGCAGGCTCACCTGCTGAACCACAGTGCCTCGGAGCTCCTGCAGCACATCCAGCATCTGGAAGATGTCAAATGCATACACCACCTGGATCCTCTGGAGAGCTTCTGCCTGAAGGGGTGGAAAAGAGAAGCAAGGGCTTTAGATAAGAGGGAGTAGGGGGTTGGCTGGGCGCGGTGGCTCACGCCTGCAATCCTAGCACTTTGGGAGGCCGAGGTGGGTGGATCACCTGAGGTCAGGAGTTCAAGACCAGCCTGGTCATCATGGTGAAACCCCATTTTTTTTAAAAAAAAAAAAAAAAAAGAGGGAGTAGGGGGTTGAGGTAAGGCTGAGAAGGAAGAGGCACCTGGATGTAAGGACTCAGGTCCAGGGTGGCAAATGAGCATTGTCTAATGGGCCAGTTATCACAGCGGTGGCTGCCTGGGTGCTGAGCTGTAAAATATTCAGTGGGAAACAGGGATACGACCGATGAGCGATGCCTCTCATGGGCAAGAAATGGACTGGAAACGTAAAGCTCGGTGGTTACCAGCCCTGATTTAGTATATGCAAGGAGTTGTGAGGGTTTCCTGGAAGAATCAGTGTGAGCAGCATCCCAAATGGGATGATGGCATCAACAGGAGTGGCTTAAGGAATACAGGATGTATTAATAGAACAGCAAATTTCAAGGCAAAGAATGACTATTCGCCCCCAGTTCCTACAATGTAAGAGATAATGGGGTTTTCTTGTGGTCAGAATCTCAATGGAACCCAGCATGGTGCCCCTTACCTGTTCCTCCTCATCCTGGGTTTTAGCCTGAAGCAGCTGGAGGAGGCGGGAAGCTGTCAGCCCTCCACTGGAATCTACGTATAGGACATTCTGCTGCAGGCCATGGGCCACATTTGCTGCCACACAAAGACATACCTGGGGGTGGGGGCATTGGATGAACTTGACACTTCAGAGAGGGTCCAGAATGGGAGCTCCCCACCAAACCTTGCCCAGATTCCAGCAACACAAATGGGCCAAGTCCAAGCCCCACTCCTCATCACCTGTCTTCTCTCTGTTGGCCTCTGAACCCATCAGTACACTGAAGCTCCCCGAGGGACCCTGGGCTATGCATCCACTACCCCCATCCCCGAATCCTTTCTGACTGCTGGCCTCACGTGTACCTGAGTTTTGCCGCTACCTGGATCTCCTACAATTTCAGTAACTTCTCCAGTATAGAGACCAGCATCAAGCAGCTTGTCCAGGCTTATGGAAAAAGAGAAGAAAATCAACACAGGAGGTAAAGAGGAAGAGAGGGGAAAAGGTACCAAGAAGAAAAGTAAGACATTCCTTTCAAGCACTGGTTCTGTCTTTGAACATCACTGGCTAGGAGGCTTCTCCTGGTGTTTTCTTCTGGGAAGGAGGGAATACCCAAATGTTTCTTCTCTGATCTCTCTTCATCCCTCCACTCTTAAAAGATCAGCTCTCCAGAGAAGCCTTTGCCACCCCATTAGGTCTTCCTTTCATTTTTCATCTCAGGCCCTGTGGGTTTCCTTTTTATTTATTTATTTTTTTTGGAGACAGAGTTTCTCTCTCTTGTCCAGGCTGGAGTGCTGGAGTGCAGTGGCACAATCTCCACTCACTGCAACCTCTGCCTCCCAGGCTTAAGTGATTCTCCTACCTCAACTTCCCGAGTAGCTGGGATTACAGGCACCCGCCACCATGCCCCGCTAATTTTTTAAATTAGAGATGGGGTTTTACCATGTTGGTTAGGCTAGTCTTGAACTCCTGACCTCAAGTGATCTGCCTGCCTCAGCCTCCCAAAGTGCTGGAATTACAGGTGTGAGCCACCACACCCAGCTGTTTGTGGGTTTCCTGGATATCATTTCCCATAATTTGTCATTTAAAAAAAAAAAACTTTGATTGCGGCGGGGCGCAGTGGCTCATGCCTGTAATCCAAGCACTTTGGAGGCCAAGGTGGGCAGATCACCTGAGGTCAGGAGTTCAAGACCAGCCTGACCAACATGGTGAGACCCTATCTTTAAAAAAACAAACAAACAAACAAAAAACTTTGATTGCATGCCTTTAGTCCCAGCTACTCAGGTGGCTAAAGCAGGAGAATCGCTTGAACCTAGGAGGCAGAGGTTGCAGTGAGCCGAGATCGCACCACTGCACTCCAGCCTGGCAAGAGTGAGACTCCATCTCAAAAAAAAAAAAAACCAAAAAACTTTGAGATAATTATAGATTCCCAGGAAGATGCAAAAAGTCCATGAATGCTTCACCTGGTTTCCCTTAATAACAACTGTACCACAAAATGTATTGTACAAGCCAGGGGCCTGTAGTACCAGTTACTTGGGAGGCTAGGGTGAGAGGATCACTTGAATCCAGGAGTTCAAGTCTAGCCCAGGCGACACAGCAAGACCCTCATCTCTTTTTTTTAAAAAAAGTACTATAGTATATCACAAGTAGCAAACTGACATTGGTACTATCCACAGAGCTTGTTCGGATTTCACCAATGTTCCTAGCATTCAAGTGCATGTGTTGATATGTCTAGTTCTATGCCATTTTATCACATATGTAGATTTACACAACCACTATAATCAAGATACAGAACATTTCCATCACTATAAGGCTTCCTCCTGCTACCCTTTCATAGCCACATTCCTCCCATTCACCCAATCCCCAACCCCTGGCAACCACTAAATCTCTATCATGTTATTTCAAGAACAAAGTTATATACATAGAATTATACACTATGTAACCTTTGTGATTGGCTTTATTTTTTATTTTCTGAGATGGAGTCTTGCTCTGTTGCCCAGGCTGCAGTGTAATGGCATGATCTCAGCTCACTGCAACCTCCACCTCCCAGGTTCAAGCGATTCTCCTGTCTCAGCCTCCTGAGTAGTTGGGATTACAGGCATGCACCACCACGCCTGGATAATTTTTGTATTTTTTAGTAGAGATGAGATTTCACCATGTTGGGCAGGCTGGTCTCGAACTTCTGACCTCAAGTGATCTGCCCACCTCAGCCTCCCAAAATGCTGGGATTAGAGGCATAAGCCACCACACCTGGCCCTGTGATTGGCTTTTTTTCTCTCAGCATCATTCCCTCGAGATCCATCCCAGTTGTTGCATATATGGATAGTTCATTCCGTTTTATTGCTAAAATGTATTCCATGGCATGGACGTACCACAGTTTATTTAACCTTTCATCCATTGAAGGGCATTTGGTTGTTTCCACTTTGAGGCTATTATGAATAAAATTGCTATAAGCATTTATGGATAGGTTTTTGTATAAACCCAAGTTTTCACATCTTTGGGATAAATGCCCAAGAATACCACTGCTGGGTGGTAAGGTAAATGCAATATTATTTTTATAAGAAACTAGCAAACTATTTTCCAGAGTGGCTATACCATTTTACATTTCCACTAGCAATGTGTATATAAGTAGTTGTGTTGCCGCATCCTCGAAGGCATTTGGTGTTCTATTTTTGTATTTTAGTTTGATAGGTATGTAGTAATAGCTCATTGTGTTTTTAATTTGCATTTCCCTAATAGTTAATAGTGTTGAACTTTTTTTTTTTTTTTTACATAGGGTCTCATGTCTCACTGTGTCACCCAGGCTACAATGCAGTGGCATGATCACAGCTCACCGCAACCTTGACCTCGCAGGCATATGCCACCACACCTAGCTAATTTTTGTATTTTTTGGGTAGAGACAGGGTTTTTGCCATGTTGCCCAGACCAGTTTTGAACTCCTGGGCTCAAGCAATCTGACCACCTCAGCCTCCTAAACTGCTGGGATTACAGGTGTGAGCAACTATGTCCATCTTCTTCTTCTTCTTCTTTTTTTTAATAGAGGCAGGGTTTCTCCATGTTGGTCAGACTAGTCTCAAACTCCTGACCTCAGGTGATCCACCTGCCTTGGACTCCCAAAGTGCTACGATTACAGGTGTGAGCCACCGCACCCAGCAACTATGTCCATCTTCTAATTGAATTGTTTGATCTTTTACTGTTGGGTTTTAAGAATTCTTTATACGTTCTAGATACCAGCCCTTTGTTTAATACATCATTTGCAACTATTTTTCCCATTCTGTACTTGTCTTTTCATTCTGTTTTGCACAGCAAAAGTTTTTAATTTTGATTAGGCCCAATTAATCAAAAATTTTTCATGGATTATACTTTTGGTGTCAAATCTAAGAACTCTTTGCCAAGATTTTGTCCTGTTTTGTTCTAAAATTTAGACAATTTTATTTTACATTTAAGTCCATAATCCATTTTCAGTCAATTTTTGTATAAGGTATAAGGTTTAGGTTTATTATTGTGTATTTTTAGCCTAAGATGTCCAGTAGCTCCAGTGCCCTTTGTTCAAAGGCTGTCTTTCTTCCCTTACATTGCTTTTGTACCTTTGTCAAAAATCAATTGTGTGTAATCTCAGCATTTTGGGAGGCTGAGGTGGGAGGATTTCATGAACTTAGGAATTCGAGGCTAGCCCAGGCAACATAGTGAAACCTTGTCTCTATAAAAAAATACAAATAGGCTGGGCAGGGTGGCTCACTCTTATAATCCCAGCACTTCGGGAGGCCGAGGTAGGAGGATCATCTGAGGTCAGGAGTTCACAATCAGCCCAGACAACACAGTGAAACCCTGTCTCTGCTAAAAGTACAAAATAAGCGAGCTGGGCATGGTGGCACATGCCTGTAATCCCAGCTACTCTGGAGGCTGAGACAGGAGAATCACTTGAACCCGGGAGAGCTGCAGTGAGCCAAGATCACACCACTGCACCCCAGCCTGGGCAAAAAGAAACTCCATCTCAAAAAAACAAACAAACAAATACACAACAACAACAACAACAAAAAACAAATACAAATAGCCAGGGATGGTGGCCCACACCTATAATCCCAGCTACTCGGGAGGCTGGGGGTGGGAGGATTGCCTGAGCCCAGGGAGGTCAAGGTTGCAGTGAGCTGTAATAGCTCCAGAGCCTTCCATCCTGAGTGACAGAGCAAGACCCTGCCTCAAAAAAAAAAAAAAAAAAGTTGTATATACTTGCGGAGGTCTATTTCTGGGTTCTTTTGGGTTCCATTGATCTGTGTCCACCTGTCCCTTGGCCAACACCACACTGGGCTGGATTATGTAGCTATATAGCAAGTCTTAACCCTGGGTAAACTGATTCCTCCAACCATCCTTTTTCCAAACTGTTTTAGCTAATCTAGGTAAAATTGGTCTTTCCACAATTATTAGAGTAAGTTTCTCTATGTCTATTTAAAAAACCTGGCTGGGATTTTTATAGGAACTGCATTAAATCTATAGATCAACTTGGGGAGAATTTAAATCCTTATTATGTTCAGTCTCCCAATCCATGAACACACTACATGTCATCCATTTATCTGAGTCATCTTTGATCTCTTTCATCAGCAATTTAAAATTTTCAGCAGATTCTTCAAGCTTTGTTAGACTTATACCTAAGTATTTAATTTTCTCTGAAGCAACTATAAATGGTATTGTAGTTTTTTGTTTTTGTTTTCGAAACAGAGCTTCACTCTGTCACCCATGCTAGAGTGCAGTGGCACAATCTCCGCTCATGTAACCTCTGCCTTCCAGGTTCAAGTGATTCTTCTGTCTCAACCTCCAGAGTAGTTGGGATTACAGGCATCTGCCACCATGCCCAGCTATTTTTGTATTTTTAGTAGAGACCAGGTTTCACTATGTTGGCCAGGCTGGTCTCGAACTCCTGACCTCAGGTGATCCACTTGCCTTGGTCTCACAAAATGCTGGGATTACAGGCATGAGCCACTGCGCCTGGCTAATAAATGGTAGTGTTTTTTATTTTAGTTTCAGCATGTTCATTGTGAGTATAGAGAAATGCAGTTGATTTGTATGTGTTGATCTTGTATCCTCACTAGTCCTAGGAGTTTGTAATTATTTTTTATTTGCCTGTTTTTCTCTGTCTCACTCATCTAAGCTGAGAACACCGTGGGGCAAGGACTGGGTCCTATCCCTATTACATCCCCAGCACTGTCAGAGTGCCTGAAACACAGGAGGCACCTGGTAATCATTCCAGAAAAATGAATAATAGAAAGGTGCTATCACTTTTAATTAGCTTGTGTACCATCAACACTGGCTGTGAAAGCCTTGGAATAAACCTCATGACATGCCAATTCCTAATCCAGGTGCTGTCCCTCAACCACATGAAATAGTCACCACCTGCCCTCCACACTCTACCCGATCTCTGGGCTGAAGCTTCTTCTATGCCATGTGCAGTACCAATGCCTGACCACATGTGTCCCTTTTCTAGCCCTACAATCACCTTCACAGGTTCCAGTCCTTGAAATGGTTCCTGAGGCTGGGAGTGGTGGTTCACACCTGTAATCCAAACACTTTGGGAGGCCGAGATGGAGACCATCCTGGCCAACATGGTGAAACCCCATCTCTACTTAAAAAAATGCAAGAATTAGCTGGGCATGGTGGTGGATGCTTGTAATCCCAGCTATTCAGGAGGCTGAGGCAGGATAACTGCTTGAACCTGGAAGGCGGAGGTTGCAGTAAGCCGAGATCACACCACTGTACTCCAGCCTAGCTACAGAGTGAGACTCCTTCTCAAAAAGAAAAAAAAAGAAAAGAAAAGGTTCTTGAAGACCTCCCATGACCTCTCTGTAAATGCCAAGCAGCACTTTAGTAAGCACCCTATCCGTTTTAATTCCAGGGACCCCCATGATGATACCCACAGGTTCCTGCCAGTCAAAACACTCTGGTTGCCGTTCTAGCCCTGTGGCTTCAAGAGATAATCGTGCTCACCCCATCTCTGTTTAATAAGCATCCAGCCTCTGCCACGCCTGATTCCAATCTTCCCATTGACATCAAGGGAACCCCAGGGTGGGTCCCCAGACCAGGTGCAGCAGCAACCTTTAGGACTGGCTAGAAATGCAGATTCTCAGCTCCCCTCCCCAAGACCTACCGAATCAGAAACTCTGGGAATGGAGCGCACACTTGAAACTTGAGTTTCAACAAGGCCTCCAGGTGACTCTGATGCACACTTTTCAAGTTTCAGAACAATTAGACTAGTTAGTCTCAATCCTGCCTGCACGTTAAAATCAGGGGAGTTTTTAAAAATAACGCCTATATCAGCAGTACCCAAAGTTGTCTGCACATTAGATTAACCTGGGAGCTTCAAAAAAAAATACTGATGTGGGCCAGGCGCGGTGGCTCACGGCTGTAATCCTAGCACTTTGGGAGGCCGAGGTGGGTGGATCACCTGAGGTCAGGAGTTCAAGACCAGGCTGGCCATCATGGCAAAACCCCGTCTTAAAAAAAAAAAAAATTAAAAAAAAAAATACTGATGTTAGGCTGGGCGAGGTGGCTCACACCTGTAATCCCAGCACTTTGGGAAGCCGAGTCGGGCAAATTATGAGGTCAAAAGTTCCAGACCAGCCTGACCAACATGGTGAAACTCCATCTCTGCTAAAAACACACAAAAAATAGCCAGGTGTGCTGGCGCGTGCCTATAGTTCCAGCTACTAGGGAAGCTGAGGCAGGAGAATCACTTGAACCTGGGAGGTAGAGGTTGCAGTGAGCCGAGATCATGCCATGACACTCCAGCCTGGGTGACAGAGCAAGACTGAGTCTCAAAAAAAAAAAAAACACTGATACCTAGCCAGGCATGGTGGCTTATACCTGTCATCTAAGCACTTTGGGAGGCCCAGGTGGGAGGATTGCTTGAGCCCAGGACTTTGAGATCAGCCTGGGCAACAAAGCAAGACCCCTGTCTCTACAAAAAAAAAATTTTTTTTTTCTTTTTTTTTTTTTTAAATTTTCTTTTTTTATTAGGCCTGTCCTAATAAAATTTTTTTTTTTTTTAATTAGCCAGGCATGGTGGTGAGCACCTGTAGCCCCAGCTACTCGGGAGGCTGAGGCAGGAGGACTGCTTGCGTCCAGGAGTTCAAAGCTACAGTGAGCTATGATCGTGCACCACTGCACTCCGGCCTGGGCAACACAGCAAGACCCTGTCTGTGGAAAACAAATTTAAAAACACTGACGCCTATGTCCCACTCCCAGTGAATGTGATTAATTGGTGTGGGGGAGACTCGGGCTTTGTAATGTTTAAAAGAGTCCTCGGGTGATTCCAATGTGCACACACGTTTGGGAACCACTGGCCCAGACTAATTTAGAATTTCTAGAGTTGGGACCAGAGCATGAGTATCCCTTTTTCAGTTTCCCGGATGATTTTAACATGTGGCTGGGGTTGAAACACTGGTATTTACTCTAGTCAGGAATCAGCCACATCCTTGGCTATGGAGATGAGTCTGTTTAAGGTATTCCCAAATCCACCTTCCAGCCAACCTCTCACCTGAGTTTCCATTCCATGCCTCTCCAACTGCCCAGAGGACCTTCCTAGCAGTATGTCCCCATCACCCCTAACTCCACATGTCAACAGGGAGAGACCCCTGTCTCGCCTCGTCAAGCAGAAGTACACCTGGGTTTTACCACTGCCTAGAATGCAGGTGAGTTCTGGGATTTCTCCTCTGCCTTTCCCTCTGAACTGCCTTTTAGCCGTTCTTTCAGTCCATTCACACATCACTTCAATGCCTCCTATTTCCTGAAGGCCTTATTCTAAAATGAGGGACATCAGGATGAACATACCTAGCTCTGGCCTGTGAGGAATAATCAATATCCCTCATCAACACAGCTTTTCCCAAGGTATGTAATATGCTATAACACCCAGTAAGGAATCACTGCGCCTCAGCACTAAAGGCTCTGAGGTGGCCTACAACAGAGAAACCTGTTTAATTTGGATTAGTCGGGCACATCTCAAGCTTCTGACTACAGAACTCCCCTCCTCCCAAGTTTTAAAGTTACACCATTAACTGTCCGCAGCACACTGTAAGAAAGGCTAGACACCTCGTGAGCCAGCTTTGATTCTTCACCCTACATTCCTCTTAATAGTAGGCCTTGTCACAGTTGCTTCCACATGTCTCCCAGTGTCACCTGCCCTAGACTGGACTCACACACCCCAGGCCAGCACTGCCAGTGTCCTGCTTGGCCTATGCCACCCTTCCACCCTGCACACCTCTACCCCACTGCCTATAACCCTGATTTCACAATGGCTCCCCACCTCCAGGCAGATGAGTTAGAGCTGCATTCCTAGACTTAGGAGTATGACAGGCATGACCTCAAATAAGTGGTCTGCCGTTTGCTAACTGCACAACCTTGAGCAAGTCATTTAACATGAGTCCCAATTTCTTCGCCTATAGAATAATCATTTAAACAACAACATGTTCTTTGGTGGTTGTGATGAATAAATGAAATAATGTACTGTGAAGTGCTGAGCACAGTGCCTTGTTCATAGAAAGCATTCAGCCCAAGTCCATCTGTTCCTCCATGCCCAAGTCCTGCCTTCTTTGGAGCATTCCTGAACCACTTCACCATCTCCCTGCAGGGACCTGAGGCAGCTGCAGTCCTTCCAGGTTACCACTTGAGTGCGTCCTCCGTGTCTTCTGGTTTTATAAATTCCCTAAGCCCAAGGCCAATTGGCTTCCTGTTCATCACTCCCTCCTCACAGCTGCCTCCCTCTATGCTTGCTACACCTGTCTTATATTCACCTACTTTTCTCCTAAACCCAACTAGAGGCCTTAAGGACAGGAGCCTTGCCTCATTTGTGTATGTATCATCTGCACATACCAAGCACCAAGCAGGCCCCAGCCAGTGCTTGATGGATCAGACCCAGACCCCCAACCAGGGAGAACCAGGGAGAGCAAGCACCATGCTGTAGGAGCCCTGCCAAGAGAATGTGTTATGGAAACAAAAAGGGCCAAACCAATCCAAAGACCTTTGTGGCAGTGGCTATTCATCAAATCTGCACAAACGGACCAGGAAAGAGGTCAAGACTCACGTGGCCAGCAAATGTCTGTCGTTTTTGCAACTCTTCCCCAACCCACCAAACCACATGGCAGAACATAACTGCTCCTTTTGTTTGAGACAGTGTCTTGCTGTCACCCAGGTTGGAGTGCAGTGGTGCAATCTCAGCTTATTGCAACCTCCGCCTCCCCGGTTCAAGTGATTCTCCAGCCTCAGCCTCCCAAGTAGCTGGGATTACAGGTGCCTGCCACCACACCTGACTCATTTTTGTATTTTTAGCAGAGACGGGGTTTCATCACGTTGGCCAGGCAGGCCAGGCAGGGCTCAACCTCCTGGCCTCCAGTGATCTGCCTGCCTCAGCCTCTCAAGGTGCTGGGATTACAGGTGTGAGCACTGTGCCTGGCCCACGACTGCTCCTTTATCTCAACTCTCCTGTTCCCTACTGCTGCAGATGTGATGACGGAACCACGTTCTGGGCCACGTACCCCTGGGCTTGAGCCTCAGCTTTGCCATTTGCTCCTCTTAGGCCAAACTGAAGTAGGGTGAATAATCTCTAACTGGTAGAGCCACAGAAGAGATTACCTAGAACATACAGGCAATGACTGCACATAGTAGGCACTCAGTAAATGTTCTCTTGCCATATCCTTAAATAAAACAAGAAGCAGGGCCAGAGAAGATGGTGAAAATAATGAGATACTGACATCTTGTGTTATAGGACAGTGTTTCTCAACTAAAGGCAATTGTGCCTCCCAGGGACATTTAGCCATGTCAGGAGACATTTTTGATGGTCACAACTGGAGTCAGGGAGGTGCTACTGGCTTCTAGTGGGCAGAGAGCAGAGGTGGTGCTAACATCCTACAATGCACAGGACCACCTCCACGCGCCCCCCACAACAAATAATTACCTGTCCCTAAATATCAATAGTGCCAAGGCTGAGAAACCCCATAACGCTGTTATAGGATAAGAACTCAGAAGTCCCGACCCCTTTGCTTCCCTCCATCCATCATTGCTTAAAAAAAAAAAAATCCCTCCTTTCTAGACTCAAGCATCAAAAGCAGAGCTGAGAGGCAGCCCCGTTCTCCTGCCTCTCACCTTCTTCCCCCAGTACACATACAAACCTGCCAATGCCGGTGGACAGGATGGCAGTGGAGGTCTTCAGTTCCTCATAGAGATCAGCACCATTCAAGGGGAAAGCTGAGAACTGAGCCAGCAGCACTCGCCTCAGGGCGACCAGGGCCTGCCAAAGGGGCCCAGACTGCTCAGCAAAGAACTGCCCGTAGAAGCTGGCATCCCAGTGTCTCATTCACCCCGCTTATCAATCTCTGAGAACCCTCTGCTCCCTTTAGCTTGGAATGGACTTTTGTTGTTGCTGTTGCTGTTTTAGATAGAGTCTCACTCTGTCGCCCAGACTGGAGTGCAGTGGCATAATCTCAGCTTACTGCACCTTCGGCCTCCGGGGTTCAAGCGATTCCCGTTTCTCAGTCTACCGAGCAGCTGGGATTGTAGGCGTGCACAACCACACCCAGCTAATTTTTGCATTTTTAGTAGAGACGGGGTTTCACTATGTTAGCCAGGCTGGTCTCGAACTCCTGACCTCTGGCCTCAAGTGATCCGCCCACCTTGGCCTCCCAAAGTGATGGGATTACAGGCGTGAGGCACCGCACCCAGCTGGTTTGAGATGGCCTTTAAAGACACTCAGGTTTGGAGGGTGGAGATCCGGAGCTCACCTTGTAAGACAAGCCGCATTTCTGAGCTACCTCCTCCAGGTCTGCAGAAACCAGGTCCACCACTGAAAACAAAACACTTATAGAGGATTGGCAGAGAGGCCGGGGGCCTCCCACACTAGGTTTTTCCTCATCTGTAAAATGGGTTGTCAATTCTATCTCCCAGCAGGCCGTTTTAGGAGGCCAGTGTGCAATAATAGGGCTGCTGGAGCCGGCGCGGTGCCCTGCACACAGTAGGAATCCTCTATTCTGCTTTAGAGCTTGGTTCCCCACGCCCACCCTTCCCGAGCCTCTCCAGAAGCGTGGCCCTCTAGGAATGGAGGGGAAGCGCCTTGCAGGTATGTCAGGACAGTGTGCCAGCCCTCGGGGCCTGTCCAGGCTGTGCGCCGGTCGCGCGGCTCCCTGGCACGCACACACCCGGTCACCTGTCTTGATCCCGCGGCTCCTGAGAAGCTGGATCATCTCCTGGGTGAGGCCTGGGCACAGTCCGACCCTGAGCACGCCCATGTTCCCCACAGGCCTGGACAGCCCCAGGGGGACTGCCCGTCACGTGGGCATCCGCGGGGCCCTCTCCAGACGCCCCTCCACGCCCCTTCCTAGAAAGGACACCGGCGCGCTGGCTGCGGGAGGAGGAAGGAAGGAGTAGGAAGGAGGGAGGAGGAGGCGGCGCCGAGGGTTGGGCTGGGGGCCATCCTCCCTCCCGGGATCCGCCGGGATTTCCGCGCCCAGAGCCCGCCCGCCGGGTTGCGCCGCGCCGCCGCTTCCGGGTTCCCAGCTGGCGCACGGCGAGGGCCTGGCCTGCAGCGCCATCTGCGGGCCGTGCGGGGCGGAGCCGCTGCGCCCCCTACACCCGGCCCGCGGCGCTCACCCCTCTCCACCGCCGCCCGCGGGCCACCCGCAGGCGCCGGTTCCCGCGTCCCACGACCCACTCCGCGCTCAACGCGCCACCCACGGCCGCATCGCAGTTGGCCTCTACCTTCTTCCTCAACACACACACCTACCTTCTTCCTCAACACACACACCTCCCTTCTAAACAGCCTCCTGTGTGCTAGCTTCTGTTCCAAACGCTGGGGACAAAATATGACACAAGACGACCTGCCCTTACACCCAGGGAGCTCACCCGTGAGCGAGGGAAATATAGACAATGAAAACGAATTGCAAAAGTCACACCATTACAGATTATACGACAGGTGCCAAGAAGCAGCACCCAGAGGGCACCTGCGTCTATTTTTCAAAAGTTTGTTTTGGTTATTACAGGGTCTAGGTCTGCCACCCAGGCCGGAGTGCCCTGGTGAGATCTCAGCTCATTGCAGCCTTGACCTCCTGAGTTCAAGCGATCCTTCTGCCTCAGCCTCCTGAGTAGCTGGGACTGCAGTCACGTGCCGCCATGCCCGGCTAATTTTTGCATTTTTTATAGAGATTTCGCCTCTACAAAACGGGGTTTCACCATGTTGCCCAGGCAGGTCTCAAACTCCTGGGTTCAAACAATCCTGCCTTGGTCTCCTAAAGTGGTGGGATTACAGGTGTGAGCCACCCTGCCTGGCCGTTTTGTTTTGTTTTTTTTTTAAGACTGTAGCCCGGGTCTGAGTGCAGTGGGCGATCTCGGCTCACTGCAACCTCTGCCTCCCGGATTCAAGCGATTCTCCTCCCTCAGCCTCCTGAGTAGCTGAGATTACAGGTGCACACCACCGAGCCCGGCTAATTTGGGTATTTTTAGTAGAGACAGGGTTTCACCATCTTGGCCAGGCTGGTCTCTAACTTCTGACCTCGTGATCCACCCCCGCCCCCCTTGGCCTCCCAAAGTGCTGGGATCACAGGCGTGAGCCACCGAGCCTGGCTTTTTAAAATTTTTTATTTTTTTCTTTAAAAAATTTTTTTTTCTTTTTTTTATTATAAAGATGAGGTTTCACCATATTGATCAGGCTGGTCTCGAACTCCTGACCTCAGGTGATCCGCCCACTTCAGCCTCCCAAAGTGCTGGGATTACAGGTGTGAGCCGCTGCGCCTGGTGGGTTTTTTTTTTTTTAAGGTCAAAAAAACCTTCATTATATAGAATACACATAAAAAAATATGATTTGCTATTTTTAAATGTCCTTTGCTTTGCGTCATCCACTGAAAGAAATAAAACTTTACATGGTTATCTCCTTACAAATCTATGAGGGAGGCGCTATTTTTTATCCCTGTTTCACCAGTGAATAAACAGGTTAAATCACTTGCCAAAGGTCTCCCAGCCAGGCAGCACAGGGTTGGATTCACATCCACATCTGACTGCAGAACCAGTGCTTTGTAACAGCCTCCCTCCGACCCCTGAAGCTGTGTACATGTTTTCCTACTGTCAGGTGGTTTCTCTGAGAGCAGAGATCATGTGTGGCCCATCTCTGTATCCTGCCTCAGCCACCATTGTCACTCAACACAGGAAGGTACTTGGGAGTATGGGTATGGTACATGTTGAATTCTAGCAGTGAAGTCTGATCATATGTGAGCCATCAACCCCTATGAACCATCTGGGCTTTCCCTTTCCGTAACCGACAGGGCATAGTGGAGTCTGCTGCCTCTGGTTTCAGGATAGAAAGCCTTAGCATCTATGGACAAAGCTTCCCTCCTCCACAGACACTTTCCAATACTGCCTATCTCTCAGGGCCGCACCGCCTTCCTCTACACCCCATGCCCGTCTCTCACCATCCTTGTTCTCCTTCCCACCAGGGCAGTGACAAAGGGCACAGGTATTAGGCATTTTGAGATCATCAGAGAAGGGCAGGGCTGCTATCACTATGGAGTATTAGAGCTGGAAGGGGCCCAAGGGCTCAACCAGTCTGTTCCTTGGTTCCACCCCTCTCGTGATGCTGGTTCTCAGTCACACTGGCCCTTGGTCTGGCCAGCCATATAGCTAGCCTGGAGCAGTAGCCTCAAACCAAGGAGAAGCTGGCATGTAATTGTTACATCACTCTGTGATGATTATGAAGTCAGCTCATTGCACCTGCATCCTGACCAAACTAAAGGTGGGCCACTGCCCCCACAGTTTCTCTTTGCTTCTGGTTAACTGGGTTGTCCTGCACAGTGACAGCTCTCATCCCAAACAAACCAGATGGCATCAGAGGCACTCCACCAAGTGGGAGATGGGGAGGAGACTGTACTGAAGAAAGGAAACTTCAACATGATGAATGCCCTCGACCAACTGCCAAAGCCCTTTCCAAACCCCAAGTCTATGAACCGGACTGTCACTACCAAAGGACTCCCACTATCCTCAAAAGGCAGTTTGGTCAACTTCTTGGAGGATGATACCATCAACCTACCGTAAGACACAAGTCTGGTCCTTTCCTTCCTTCCTTTCCTCCCTCCCTCCTTCCTTTTCTTTTTTTTTCCCTTTCTTTCTTCCTTTCTTCATTCTTTCTTCCTTCCTTTTTCTTCCTTTCTTCCTTTCCTTTCCTTCCTCCATTCCTTCCTCCCTCTCTTCTTTCCCTTTCTCTCTTTCTTTCTTTCTTTTTGAGATAGGATCTTGCTCTATTGGCCAGGCTAGAGTGCAGCAGTGCAATCTCAGCTCACTGCAGCCTTGACTTCCTGAGCGCATGTGATCCTCCCACCTCAGCCTCTCACGTAGCTGGGACTGTTGATGTACTGCCACCACAGCTGGCTAATTTTCTTTCTTTTCTTTTCTTTTCTTTCTTTCTTTCTTTCTTTCTTTTTTCTTTCTTTCTTTCTTTTTTTTTTATAGAAACAGGGTTTCACTATGTTGCCCAGGCTGGTCTTGAACTTCTGGACTCAAGCGATCCTCCCATCTCAGCCTCTCACAGTGTTGGGATTATAAGTGTGAGCCACTGTGCCTATAGTTTCTAAGAAAGGCTGGAGCTGGAGGCTGGGCAGAGAGACTTAAAGAAGCTATACTTCCATGACTTGTCACAACCCAGTCCCTTGACTCACAGAGAAGAGCATGTGGGCAGGTTGGATCTATTTATATATTCCTGATCCCCACCTCACTTCCTGGAGGCATATGGACCTCCCACTCCAGGAGGCCTTCCTGGATTAGTCAGTTTTGTTGACAGTGCTCCTTATCTTATCCTTCCTCGTCTGGCTGTGGTCCTCACCATCACCAAACCCCCGACACCCCCATGACTCCTCCTCAACCCTCCCCCTTTGGTGCCTTCATCCACCTATGTTCCCCAATAGCCTGCCTTCCTTCAGATTGAGGTTTGCTGTTCCTCCTCACCGAGTCTGGGTTTCCTCTACTTTCCACAACACTCTTTGAGCACCTGCAAGGTGTTTCACCCAGTGTTTAAGTTCTGGGAATGCAGAGCTGGAAAGCACAGTCCCTGCCTTTAAGGAGTCCAGTGTGTGGAGATCCGGGGTGGGAGGATGGGGATGGTACAATAGGGAGAATGATACAGCATGGTCTGGCAAGTGCTATGACAGGATGCCTTGACGGACCAGAGGGGCTTACTATAGCTTGAGACTGGATGCAGTTGAGGGAGGCTTCTTGGAGAGAGTGATATTTGAGCTGAGTCTCCAAGGAAGGATAAGAGTTAGCCAGTGAAGAGGTGGTGGTGAAGGGTGATATGGGCTGGGGGAATTCCATGCAGGGCATTTTTATGGGTGGGTGACCTGTGCAGTCACACACAGCCCTGCACTTAACAAAGGGTCTGTGTTTAGTTTAATGCTTTGCTGTTACTATCTTCAAATTCATAATTTTTGAATAAGGGGCTCAATGTACTCAATTTGCACTGGGTCCCACAGACTACATAGCTGGTCTTGATTATATGAGAGGGATGTGGCATCCATTCCCTAAAGTGCCCGTAAGCAAGCAGGTATGGCTAAAGTGATGGATCCTTGCAGGAAATGTCATGTTTTGGTGGAAAACTTGGGCTAGAAGCCCAAATTCAAAATCAAGTTCTGCCACTTAGACAAGTTAAGGGGGCCAGACACGGTGGCTCGTGCCTGTAATCCCAGCACTTTGGGAGGATCGCTTGAGTCCAGGAGTTCAAGATCGGCCTGGGCAACATGACAAAACCCTGCCTTTACCAAAAAAACACAAAAATTAGCTAGACATGGTGATGCACACCTGTAGTCCCAGCTACTCAGCAGGCTGAGGTGGATGAATGGCTTAAGAAGGTGGAGGGGCAGGGGTTGTGTCACTGCACTCCAGCCTGGGCAGCAGAGCAAAACCCTGTCTCAAAAAACAAAAACAAATATCCATGTAATGGAAAATCGTACAACAGTAAAAATGACTGAACCAGAGCTACATGTATCAATATAGATGAATGTCAACACAAAGTTGAGTGAAAAGAACAAGTTGCAGATGGATATGTGAATAATATCTTTTATTTATACAACGTCTACAAATGTGAAAAATAATAGATCTTGGCTAGAGATAACATAAATATGTAAAAAACCTATAAAAACACACGTTGAATAATAAATACACAATTTAAAATTTACTCATCTAGGCTGGGCATGGTGGCTCATGCCTGTAATCCCAGCACTTTGGGAGGCTGAGGTTGGCAGATCACAAGGTCAGGAGATCGAGACTATCTGGTCAACATGGTGAAACCCATCTGTCCTAAAATACAAAAATTAGCTGGGCGTGGTGGTGCGCAGAAAAGAAAAATGGTACTCAACTATTCAGGAGGCTGAGGCAGGAGAAGTGCTTGAATCCAGGAGGTGGACGTTGTAGTGAACTGAGATTGCGCCACCGCACTCCATCACTCTCGTTCTGGCTACAGAACCAGACTCCATCTCAAAAAAAAAAAAAGAAAAAGAAAAAAAAATTTACTGTACTTGTTACTTTTCAGTCAAAGGATAAGTTTGGTCGGGGAGAGAAGTATCTGGGGGGCTTTACCTATAGTGATAAGGTTTTTGTTTCTTAAGCTGGATGAGGAGTAAATGGAGGTTTAATATTCTTGACATTTTTGTATAAGGCTAAAATACTTCATAATTAAGAAAAATCAGAATGGAAGAAATAAGTTTTTGATATCCTCCCCAACATACGTATATTTGTTTGATTTTATTTATTTTTGAGTCAGGGTCTCGCTCTGTCACCCAGGCTGGAGTGCAGTGGCGCTATCTCCTCCCGGGTTCAAGCAAATCTACCCCCTCACCCTCCCAGGTAGCTGGAATTACAGGCACCTGCCACCACGCCCAGCTAATATTTTTATTTTTAGTAGTGACGAGGTTTTGCCATGTTGGCCAGGCTGGTCTTGAACTCCTGGACTCAAGCAATCCACCTGCCTTGGCCTCCCAAAGTGCTAGGATTACAGGTATGAGCCACCATGCCTGGCCCATATGTGTATTTGTACTCCTGTTAATTTTATGTGCTAGATATTCATAGGTATTATTAAATGCTACTAAAATGTAAGTAAATATTAGTAATTCGATTAAAATTTAAACAAGAGTAAGTAAACATTAGTGAACTTCAATGTTTTACTTCCATACTCCAGTAGATCTTTCTGGTTATTCCCTGGGGCATTTGCACCACACTCTGGAGGGAGGACTTGCTGTTTTAGTGTGTTTTTCAAATGGTGGTTTTCTGAACACTTGCATCAGGACTGTCTAAGGATCTTTTTTTTTTTTCTGAGACAGAGTTTGACTCTGTTGCCCAGTGGTGCAATCTTGGCTCACTGCAACTTCCCGCCCCCCCACACCCGGGTTCAAGTGATTCTCCTGCCTCAGCCACCCAAGTATCTGGGATTACAGGTGCCCACCACCACACCTGGCTAAATTTTGTGTTTTTAGTAGAAATGGGGTTTCAACATGTTGGCCGGGCTAGTCTCCTGGCCAACCTCAAGTAATATGCCCGCCTTGGCTTCCCAAAGTGCTGGGATTACAGGCATGAGCCACCGTGCCCAGCCAGGATCATATTAAAGATGTAGATTCCGTAGTTCCATGCTAACTAGGGACCAGGGACTAAGAGTCTGCATTTTTAGTAAGTGCCCTGGTGAGTCTAATGCAATGCTATAGAACAATGAGACTGTTCCAAGCTGTTTGCAAATGGCTGGGGATGCTGGTAAGTCAGGTCTAAGGACTGTCCTCAGGAACCCTCAGGTGGAACAGGTTGGGGTGGCCTCCTTCATCTGACTTACCTGTCTCCCCTCTTGCTCCAGGAAGCCGATGCCAGTGGAGGATTTAGATTTCAGCTCTGATGATACCAGCATCTCTGCCTTCTCATCTACCCTGCTGAATCCCGTCAAATTAGCTGTGACCCAGCCCAACAGCAGCTTCTTTGCAGAGATGCTGGAGGGGGAGCTGAACAAACTCAGCTTCTCCCCAGTGGCCAAGAATACAGAAAAGGAGGACCTAGCCATCAACCCCTGCCCATGCCCATCAACGTCCCAAATGGCCACGAGGGGCCTGCTGGACCTTGACAACCCTGAGCTGGACACAGAAACCTCCTCAACGCCCTCAGAATCTTCTGTGGTTGTGGATCTGCCGGACACCCCCTTCATCTTTGAGCACACTGTCAGCGATTCCACAGCTGTGGTGTGTTTCCCTTGCTCATGCGTTTGGCAGAGGCTTATTGTGCCAGGCACTGAGCTGAGCTCCGTGGGTAGTGAGAAATGTGCCTGCCTCCTGCCTCTCAACCTCAAGTTCATGGTTTAGGAAGGGAGAGGATGTGTCTGTAAAAACTCTAGTGCAAGACAGAAAGAGTTCAGTGCTGTAGGACAAGTTCAGACCAAGTGCCGCCAGGAATTCAAAGGGAAAGGAACATTACTTTCTGCTGCGGGACTAAGCTTGGTGGCTTTTGGTAACATCTGGGCTGGGACACAGAGGTAGCATGTAAACATTTAGAGGTGGAGGAGGGAAGGCATTCCCTGGAGGAGGGGCCATAGCAAAAGCTCACAGGAAAGTGTGGGAGGAAATCTCAATTTGAACAAGATGATAGGTGATCTGTAGGAACATGAAAGCATGCGAAGCCCTGGATGAGGACCTGGGATCAAGTGAGGCTACTTAGGACTAACAGGACTTATCCCTAGAGGGTCTGGGGTGAAGCGTGATAATTTGCATTAGTAACAGAGTCCCGCAGGATGCTGGTGCTGCCAGTCCGAGGGCTACACGTCAAATAGCACCGTCCTAGACTATGGGAAGACAGGGGACAGGAGAGGGAATGTTACTTTGGGGTCATCTTCCAGAGTCCTCCAGTGTCAGGCTAGAGATTTTTCTGTAAGTAATAGGTAACAGCTTTGTATGATGCTTCACATCAGGTGATGAAAGTAATTCGAGCTGTATCTTGGGAAGATATCTGGAATTCCATTGTTGGATGGCCCAGAGCAGTGTTTCTCAAAGTGCTCTCTGGATGGACAGCGTCAGCATCACACAGCAAATAGTTAGAAACTTAAATTCTCATCTCCCTCCACCACATTTGGGCCTCCTGAGTCAGAAACTCTTGGGGCGGAGGCCAGCAATCTATCTATCTATTTTTTGAGATGGAGTTTCAGTCTTGTTGCCCAGGCTGGAGTGCAACGGCATGATCTCGGCTCACCACAACCTTCACCTCCTGGGTTCAAGCGATCCCGTTGCCTCAGCCTCCTGAGTAGCTGGGAGTACAGGCACGCACCACCAGGCCTGGCTAATTTTGTATTTTTAGTAGAGATGGGGTTCTCCATGTTGGTCAGGCTGGTCTCGAACTCCCAGCCTAAGGTGATCCGCCCACCTCAGCCTCCTAAAGTGCTAGGATTACAGGCGTGAGCCACTGTGCCTGGCACAATCTATCTTTTAAGTCCTCCGGGGTATTCTAATGCACACCAACTTTGACAACCACTGGCCTAGATGGAGGAGAAGCCAGACAGGAGCCAGCAGGCCCAGAAATCTGCAGTTAAAAACCTTCCTGAGACGCCCAGCCAGGCTTGGCAACCATTGTAGTACAGAGTGTATGGGCCCCGGAGCTATGGGTTTGAACCCTGGCTGTCACTTAATTGCTGTGTGATCATGGCCCCGTCCCTTGCCCTCTCTGGACCTAGCGGATAAGATGATCTCTAAGGTCCCTCTCAGCTGACAGTCTAGAACAGCGGTTCCCAAGCTTTTTGGCACCAGGCCCTGGTTTCATGGAAGATAATCTTTCCATGGATAGGGTTGGGGGGGATCGTTTCGGGATGATTCAAGTATATTACATTTATTGTGCACTTTATTATTATTACATTGTAATATATAATGAGATAATTATACAACTCACCATAACGTAGAAACAGTGGAAGCCCTGAGCTTGCTTTCCTGCAACTAGATGGTCCCATTTAGGGGTGATGGGAGACAGTGACAGACCATCAGGTATTAGATTCTCATAAAGAGCACTCAACTTAGATCCCTCCCATGCAATTCACAATAGGGTTCACGCTCCTATGAGAATCTACTGCTGCTGATCTGACAGGAGGCGGAGCTCAGGTGGTGGCATGATCCATGCAGAGCAGCTGTAAATATAGAGGAAGCTTTGCTTGCTCACCCACCCATCACCTCCTGCTGTGCTATCCAGTTCCTAACAGGCATGGGCTGCTATTAGTCCATGGCCCAAGGGTTGGGGAGCCCTGATGTAGAATGTGGAATGAGGGTGCACCCTCAGGTGGGTGAGGCTGCCCAGGAAAGTAGCACGTGCTGTGGGGCACGGGTTCCACACCCAGTAATGGAGTACCTTGCACCCTCCATCTGACCTGCCTGGGTCCCAGCAGGAGCAGGGGTTGGGCATGGGACGTTCTGACCCCAGTTGGGAGGGTGAGGGGACAGGAAGGACAGGACCCATCTGAGGAAGACTCGGGGTTCTCTCTTCCTCTAGATTTCCTGGACCTATGCCGTGGGCAAGCAGCCGGTCAGTTTCTACCAGGTCCTGATACAGGAGGTGGCCAAGACCCAGAAGAATGAGTTGCCCAAGGCAAAGAATCGTCCATGGATCTTCAACAAGATCTTGGGCACCACTGTCAAGCTGATGGAGCTGAAGCCTAACACATGTTACTGCCTTACTGTTCGTGCAGCCAACACAGCTGGGGTGGGGAAGTGGTGCAAGCCCTATAAAGTGAGCCCTGGGAAAAGAGGGGCCTTGGCGGTGAGGGAGAGAAGTCTGAGACCAGGGAACCAGGTCTTTGGAGGTTGGGAACACCCTTATACTCACACGATTCATCCGGCTAGCTTTCCTTCTGCCTGGGTCAAGAAGCATCAATTTCAGGATGCATGCTTCTGGGAGGTTTAAGGATTAAACCACTCTGGGACCCACAAGGAATGCAAACTAATCTATTTTCCAACATCACTATAATGTTCACCTTCCAAAGCCATTGGCTTTCAGACTCTGCAACTCAGTGCCAACCATTGTGAGTAGGCTGGGAAGTCAAGGGCATTGAAAGAAACAGGGAAGACATGAGGCTTCAGGGACAAAGAAGGGAACAGCCTGCGTATGGGTGGGGGTATGGGGGTACAGAGGCCTGAGTACAGACAGCCCTTTGACAGGAGACATCCCATAACTGAGGAGACACAGGTTTGAATCACGCATCTTTGCATCTGTTTCCTGGGTTAATGGCTGAGTTGGGTAAGACTGCTTAAGGTCTGAGTCAGCAGACAAAAAAAAAGGGGGTGATAGAGACAGAGAGGGCCAGGCTCAGATCTGGGAAGGAATTCTGAGGGGTTTTCTTATTTCACTTCAGTTTGCAACCCTGGCCACTGACTTCAGCAGTTTCCCTGAGAACAACCCCATTCAGATCACCGTGCAGCGCAAGGAGCCCAAGCGGAAGGTCATGTCTATCGGGCTGGAGGAGATGAGGAGGCTGGAAGATCTGGAATACCTGTCCCCCTATTAAGGGGGAGGGCCCCAGGACACCCCTCACCTACTTTCAGCTTCAGCCCAGGGCCCCCAGGAACCAGAACCATGAGACTTACTATACCACCAGCACCATGCCAGCCCTGGGCCTGGCAGAGTGGTATGGGAGCTCCACCCCTGGGCTGGAGCCAAGGATAGACAGGGGGGCCCTGTCACATGGAGACATCTCAGGCCAGGCCAGGCCCAGCCACTGCCCACAGCTGCTAGACTCCCTCCTTCCCCAAATCTGGGCTGGGTCCAGGCCCCTCATTAAAGAACTGCAGGTCATCCAGCACCCTAAATTCTGCTTTATGTTGCAGACAGCCTCAGATGGGCCGGCTGACACCCACCTCCTAGCTTTACCAGGACGGAGTCTACATGGGTTGGGGAGATGGAAAACAGGCAGCAGAGGAGCTCAGTGGCCAATGGCTCTGTGTGCTCCTTACACAGCCTCATGACAGACATGTGAAAGGTGGAGGCCAAGCACCACAGCTAGGTGACATGCAAAACCCAAAAGCACAGCCGGGGCTGGAGGAGGGTGAGGAGCAAGATGCTAGTTCTGAGCAGTTCATACATGGATGGTTTGGAAGCCCAATCTGAGTAGTTTATACCATGACCCAGCTTAGCATGGGATGCAGGAGAAAGCAGAGGCAGGGTGCATTTGGAGCAAGATGTCAGCCTGGGGTCTGAGTCCTGAATGGGGATTCCTTTCACTACTTGAAAGTTCTCATGGGGCAAAGAACTATCCTCCGTATCAACCATACCCACTTCTGCTCAGAGCACATACTGTGCCTTCCCATCCAAGAGGGGATCCTCTGGGACAGCCATCAACATCCCCACCTCTATCCTGAGGGCCCAGGGCAGTGCTTGGTGCCTGGGCAGGGCCTCAAGCAGTGTGCTATGGGAAGGCAGAGGCATCCTGTAGACCAGGGCTGGGCAGCAGAGCAGAACTCCACATGACAAAAACCTTTGCGTGCTGTCCGATACTGGAGGCCTCACCCAGTGCAGCCGAGAAACTGCACTTCTAGTTCACGTCGGCAGCCACACGTGGCTGGGGCCTACTATAGTGGACAACAATACGGCCCTAGATTCTCCTTGGCCACTATCACAACTGGCCTCTCCCTTACAGACACAGAGGAAGAGAGGGAAGGCAAGTGCCTGGTCAATGTGGTTTTGGCATTGTCCAGAGCAAGGGAGGGGGACGGACAAACCGATTTAGCCCAGTCCTTGACTGAGTCCTGACGATTCTAGGACAAGGAATTAGAACCCGAACACACAAAATATAAGTTATTCATTTGGTCACAGAACCTGGGGTCTGACCCTGTACAGAGCTGACACCAAGGACCCACTCATAGAGCTTGGCTGCCCTCCACTCTTGCCTGCACCAGCAAGGTACAGAGTGGTGGCCACAGGCCAAGTTTGGTGACAACCTCCTGTGACCTTCGACTTCTGGCTCTGGGCTGGTGCTACAGGCAGGGGACCTGTGGGAAGACTCCACTAGGGTCTGTCAAGGACAGCAGACCACGTGCATTCTCAGGTCCCCACTGGTGGGGAGGGTGTGTGCCCTGCCATCCCACCCTTTGTTCTCTGGCAGGGTAGGCAGCTGGCAGAGGCCGAGTCCAGGTGGGGGTCAGAGAGAACTGCGGGTCTTCTCATCTCCTCCATCTGTGGAGAAGGGAAGAGTGTCAGGATGGGGATTCCACCTGAGGAAAGGGAGGCTGCCACATAATCGCAGCGTCGATTGATGGGCAGCCTGTGGTCCACCATCAGAGTCATTAAGACCGGGCGACAGTCCCTGCTCTGGCCATCCAAACTCAGGCTACCCACCCACTGCCTGGCCCCCAGGATACCCACCACCAAACAGTTACAGTCCCTTATAAGCACACAACACTTTAGCTTCCAGAGTGTTGACCTTCCCATTTTTGATTCTCCTGTCTATAAAGGTTTGATAATTCCCAAGAGACCGATGAACCAAGTTCTCTATGATTACTCATTGGCAGAACTAGGATTTGAACCTGGGTCTTGGGACTCTGAAGTCCAGTGATGGAAACACCCGGATGCACCCTCTAAGAGGATGTCCTATGGCGTCTGTTATTCCGATGGCCCGCTGGTGGCCCACTGAGAACCTGGCTCCACACACCTCCTCAGGACAGTCTGAACACCTGGAGGGCCCTGCAGAATTCTACACTATAAGGCAAAGTGTGCAAAGAGGGACTGCTTTAGGGGCAGGAGAGCCAATCACGCCAACCACCACCTCCCCCACACTCACATCCGGAGGCATTTGTCCTTCCCACCACTTGCCACTCTCTGGCCATCTGGACTCCAGTCAACAGCATATACCTAAAGGGAGGCAGAGGAGGAAGGCAAGTGGGGTGGTGAGAGGGAGACAGCCAGGCTGCAATCCCTGCCCCTCCTTTGCCCGAGGGTTGGCCTTACCTCATCTGCATGGCCAGGCAGGTCTGTGGCCAGCTTCTGGACCTTCACATCCCACACCTTCAGTGTGCTGTCACTGCTGCCGCTGACCAGGAGCCGGCTATCAGCTGACCACGCAATCTGGTACACAGCAGCCACGTGGCCACGTAGGGAAGCCAGGTACCTGGTCCAGGAGAAGATGACAATGGATCTTAGTCTCAGATCTTCCAACATGTCTGAAGGGTCCCCTATGCTCACAGCAGTGGTTCTCAACCTTGGCTGTCTGTTAGAAATACCTGGGAACTTTTACAAAATCACACTGCCTGGTCCCCATCCCAGACCATTTTCATCATTACCAGTCATTACAATTTGTAAAACGTTTCCAAATGAGTAGCGTTCCTCTTGCTAGGCCTCCATACCTGCACAGCTTTGCATGCCTTAGATTCCAATGTGGCCATCTGCTTAGACCATCTGCCTGACATCCCCCAAACGGCAGGTGCCTGCTGACAGGCGGCCCAGAGTAACAATGGGCCAGGCCCACCTGGAACTTTCAAGTCAACACAGTCTAGTTGTTTCTGTTTGGAAAACCATCAGGCCTCTCCGAGACTCAGTTTCCTTATTTTAAAAAGGAACCGAGGCCGGGCGCAGTGGCTCACACCTGTAATCCCAGCACTTTGGGAGGCTGAGGTGGGCAGATCACGAGGTCAAGAGATCGAGACAATCCTGGCCAACAAAGTGAAACCCCGTCTCTACTAAAAATACAAAACAGGTGGGCGTGGTGGCGTGCACCTGTAGTCTTAGCTACTCGAGAGGCTGAGGCAAGAGAATCGCTTGAACCCGGGAGGTGGAGGTTACAGTAAGCTGAGATTGTGCCACTGTACTCCAGCCTGGCCACAGGGCAAGACTCCGTCTCCCAAAAAAAAAAAAAAAAAAAAAAAGGAACCATATTACCTATTACCTATGTTCAAGTGTTGCTGTGTGAAAACACAGAGGTTCCCCTTCACCCCCACTAAGGTTTCCCTGGCTCCTCTTCTCCCCTTGCCTGTGCCTTTGCCTCTCCTCTGACCTGATTAACCCCATGGGCATCACGCCTCATCACACCAAGGGTTCCCACACTTGAGTGGGTAGCAGAGTCACCTGGTAACTTCATTAAAATGAAGAATCGGATCTACAAGGTCTGAGTTGGGACCCAGGACTCTGCATTTCTTTCTTTCTTTCTTTTTTTTTTTTTGAAGACTGAGTGTTGCTCTGTCACCAGGTGCCAGGCTGGAGTGCAGTGGCACGATCTCAGCTCACTGCAATCTCCGCCTCCCGAGTAGCTGGGACTACAGGCGTGAGCCACCATGCCCAGCTAATTTTTATATTTTTTAGTTGAGATGGGGTTTCACCATGTTGGCCAGGATGGTCTCAATCTCTTGAGCTTGTGATCCTCCTGCCTTGGCCTCCCAGAGTGCTGGGATTCCAGGCGTGAGCCACGGCACCTGGCCAGGACTCTGCCTTTCTCTCAAGCTCCCAGGCGATGCTGAGGCTGCTGGTCTGTGGCCCACTCGTTGAGGAAGGCCAACTAACAACTGAACCACAAGACCTACCTTCTACCATTCCCCTTCTCCAGGGCTACGTCCCTCACCCTTCAGCCGGCTCTAAGATCACTTCTCTCCCAAGATATAAACTAGCATTTTTTTTTTTTTTTTTTTTGAGGCAGAATCTCACTCTGTTGCCCAGGCTGGAATGCAGTGATGCGATCTTGGCTCACTGCAACCTCCCAGGTGCAAACAATTCTCTTGCCTCAGCCTCTGGGGACAGCTGGGGTTACAGGCATGTCCCACAATGCCTGGCTACGTTTTGTGTTTTTAGTAGAGACGGGGTTTTGCCATGTTGGCCAGGCTGGTCTTGAACTCCTAAGCTCAGGTGATCCACCTGCCTCGGCCTCCCAAAGTGCTGGGATTACAGGCACAAGCCACTGCGCCCACCTGAAGTAGCATTTTTAGTGACCACTTAGTGCGGGTCATAAACATACTGTCTCATTAAATCTTTGTAACCAGTCTGGGCTTCGTGGCTCACACCTGTAATCCCAGCACTTTGGGAGGCTGAGGTGGTCAGATCACTTGAGCTCAGGAGTTCAAGACCAGCCTGGCCAACACTGTAAAACCCCGGTCTCTACTAAAAATACAAAAATTAGCCAGGTGTGGTGGTGGGGACCTGTAATCCCAGCTACTTGGGAGGCTGAGGCAGAAGAATCACTTGAACCTGGGAGGTGGAGGGTACAGTGAGCTGAGATCGTGCCATTGCACTCCAGCCTGGGTGACAGAGTGAGACTCCATCTCAACAATAATAAAAAAAACCTCTGTAACAAAGCTGAGAGGTAGGGGCTCTGCATATTATCAAAGAGGAAACAGAGGCTTAGAAAATTAGAATATCCAAATACCTGGCAAGGCCACACAGCTAGTAAGTGACAGTGCCAAGCCCCTCCCACCATCTACTCCTTATAGAGGAGCAGGACCCCCCCTCCCACTCACTTGCCCGTCCTGCCATCCCACAGCTTGATGGACTTGTCGAAGGAGGCACTAGCCACGATGCGGGTGTCTGGAGAGAAGAGCACCTGGTTGATGAGAGCTTGGTGTCCTGTCATCCGAGTGAGAGGCTTTTTGTCCTCTGCTGGGGACCACAGGAATAAGGTGAAGTCATCTGAGCCAGACACCAGCCTCTCTGGACCCTGGCCCTAGGGGAGGCAGAAAGCACACTGTGTTGGGTGTGGTCTCAGAAAGGAGGGGGCCCAACTTTGGAAGCAAACATACACCCTGATTACTCAATGCCAGGGACAGAGAGAGGCCAGCACTAGGAGCCATGAGGACTGGGTTGGCCACTCATTCACATGTGACCCCAGGCAAGTCACTTCACCTAAAAGGAAAAAGAAACTCCACAGGCATGTAGGAAAAAAATTTAAGACATATAATTACAGAAAAAGCAAGGCACAAAATAATGTGTTAAAACGAGAAGGATTTTACATATATACGTGTGTGTGTCCTTATACATATATGCTGTATATATACACGTGTATGTGTGTATATCAACTCTCTGGAAGGTGACTCAGGATACTGGTAGCACTGGATGCCACAACAGAGATGGGAGACTTCGAGATCTACCTTTTTGTATTCTTGGAATGTGAATGTGTAAACAATCTTAAATAAAACAAACTAAAAAAAGAGGCATCTTGGAAATGTAATAAACAGACAAGCAAATAAACTAAACAAAAAATGAAATAAAATGATCCCTAGCACATTAAGATTTCAGGATTGCAAACTAGGATGATGAAAAACAACTTTTTGAAATAGGTACATTCTGAACTGGGTCTAGAAGGGAGAGGGGTCTGAGACGGTTGTAGTGATTGGCTAAGGACTTGTACAGAGCTGGGGGTGCGTGTGGCTAGCACACACTCACCCGCACGAGGTTGTATCGGCTCAGAGCCCTCTCCTTCAACTCCTGCACTGTGTCCAGGTACCGGGGGAGAGAAAAGGAGATGAGGAACAAGGCCGATTAGAAAATCTGACATAGAGAGCAAACAGTCTCCATTAAACTAGAGAGCTGGCCCCTTATCCCAAGCAGCCCTGGCTCTTCCTTCTCCCGATCACTCACAGGATCCTTGGAGGTCTTGGGGATTAACTGAGGCCTCAGCAGGTTCAAAGGCCCCAGTGCGCAGGGCATAGTCAGTGCTGAGGGCCATGGTGTTCACCCAGTGGCCGTGGCCTTGCAGAGTCCGGCACAGCACACCCTAGGGGAGAGTGAATCAGGTCAGACATCCACACCCCTCCCCACCCCTGGGAGATTAGCCCCAGGAGACGGGTGGTACAGCACTAAGAATCACCATCACTCATTCACTGTGATCCTAATCAAACCACCCCTCTCGGGTCAAGTCTCTGTAAAATGGAGTCTGGATCATGAAAATGTTTCATAGAAGAGGAGTTAGGTATGTCAGAGGAAAAGCCTCCAGTCCAATAAGCTTGGAATATGGTGGGTCTGATTAATGGCAACAGGCTTCCTACAGCAGGCATTTCCAAAGCGTGACGATCCCATCGGGGCTCTGGCATCTCTATTTCGGTGTAGCACCAACCACACAACTCTTCATTCCCAAAACACCTCCCTTGACCAGGGCTCCCAGCACACATCTGGGAAACACTGGACTCGCTGATGTCAAGGCTGTTTCCAGTGCCAGCATCTTGTGACTTGAGATTTTCTGGACTGGTTTCTGAACTCTCCCAGCTCTTACGTCATGAGCCCTCCAGACTTTGATGGTGCGGTCCTGGGAGGCAGAGTAGAGAAGTCCGTCCCCTCCCCACCGGAGACAGGTGACCGACTGGGTGTGCCCCGTGAGGATGCGCTCACAGCGACCTGCAGTTGTGTCCCAGATCCGCACACTGCCATCCTTGGAGCTGCTGGCCACATAGCGGCACTCAGGGTTCCTGGCAAGGGAGACGTGACCCCATCCGTGACCTGGCAACACCTGTCTGCCCACAGCACCTCCCCATTCCCAATTCAAGGCCATGGACAATCCCTTGACAGCTTTCTGACACCAAGACCTGGCTGCACTGCAAGGTGGTTGCAATGAGCAGGCCCTGTGATGAGCAGCCCCTCTGAAGCAGCAACGCAGCTCTGTACCTGGAAGACCGTCTCCCCTGCCTGCCAAGCCATCATGGTCATTCAGGCTGCCCATCTCACCTCCTCATGTAAAACGTCTATGCATTGAGCAGGGAAGGGGGATGGCTTTGATCCCCTGACTCCTCATTTGTCCCAGCTTGGTCAGTGTCACTTACACATGGAGGGGCTCCCAGCTCAGGCCCGTGATCCACTTGCTGTGGCCAGTGAGGGTCCTGCCCACCTGTTTCCCTGTGCTTGGGTCCCAGAGGAGAATCTGAAGGACAGAAGCTCAGTGAATAATCCTCCCCAACAGGTCTCTGGCTCCACCAAAATCCCTGCCTACCACTTCCCACCCAACCCTCCCCGATGAGTCCAGAACCCGATTCTGAACTGTCGCCCAGGGAAGAGCCCTGGAGTCTCTGCTTGTTATCCTGAGCACCACCTACCTGGCCATTCTTGCAGCCTGAGGCCAGCTTCTTGCCATCTGGAGACCAGGATATACTAAGGACCCAGTGTCTGTGTCCTAAGAAAGCAGAGGAGGGAGAAATAAGGGACTACGTCTCTTTATCCGCAGTGCCCAGCAATGCCTGGCAGGTGCCAGGTACTCCTTAACCATTTGAATAAATGAATGATCAAACAAAAGGAGTGATGAGGCTTTCTAGGGATGGAGAGAATGTACCCCAAGCGTTAGAGCTGTGCATCTTGCTGCACAGATAACACCATCACTCTCTAATGATTCCTTATGTGACACATAATGTGAAGTGTTTTCATACATGTCATCCCTTGTTATTCTTACAAGGGCTCTAAAGTATGGAGCAAAGCGAGAATTATCATCCCCATTTTCCAGGTGAGAAAACTGAAGCTTAGAAAGGGAACATGACCTGCACACACAAGGTGACTCAACTAATCTGTGGTATAGCCGTGGTTCTCAAGTGTGGTTCCCAGAGCAACAGCATTAGCATCACTGGGAACTTGGTAGAAACAGAAATTCTCAGGCCCAATAGAGCTAAAACTCTGGGGGTAGGACCCCGAAATCTGTAATTTTGTTTGTTTGGTTTTTTTGAGATGGAGTTTCACTCTGTCACCCAAGCTAGAGTGCAGTGGGGCCATCTCAGTTCACTGCAACCTCTGCCTCCTAGATTCAGGCAATTCTCCTGCCTCAGCCTCGCAAGTAGCTGGGATTATAAACACACGCCTCCGTGCCTGGCTAATTTTTGTATTTTTAGTAGAGATGGGGTTTCACTGTGTTGGTCAGGTTGGTCTTGAACTCCTGACCTCAAGTGATCTGCCTGCCTCGGCCTCCTAAAGTGCTGGGATTTTAGGCATGAGCCACCATGCCTGGTCACAATCTGTTGCTACCAGTCAGTCAGCCTCTCCCTACATCCCATATTGACTCCTTCGTGCAGTTCTGCTTGTGTCTAAAGGGCTGGCTGGGCTCAAGGACATGGTTTCTACCTGGAAACAGACAGCTGCCAACTATTAAGGGGTTGTAATTTGCAAAGCGGGATCCTCATCTCTACGAAACAAAAACGAGCCAGGTGTGGTGGCAAGGGCCTGTAGTCCCAGCTATTCTGGAGGCTGAGGTAGGGGAGTTGCTTGAGCCCAGAAGTTCAAGGCTGGAGCACAGAAGTTCAAGTGAGCCGTGATGAACTACCCTGGTCAACAAAGCAGCAAGACCCTGTCTCAGGAAAAAAAAAAAAAAAAAAAGACCCCCTAAATGGCTAATTGCATACTGACCCTTGCACGTGAACTGCGGTGTCTCTGTGCTGAGATCCCAGAAGCGCACAGTGGTGTCTCCAGAGCCACTGGCCAGGTACCTGGAGAAGAGAGGATGGTTAACACTGCATATGTGCATTTCTGCCACCTTCAATCACTTTCTGTGAATAAAATATGGAACTCAACTCCCCTCTCCCCTAATAAGGAGAAAGACAATACTGATGCTGCCATCTGGAAGAATACCTCAGGCCATTTCTTTCCTCTCCAGAGCTATAACCAGCTTTTGAAGAAGCTGGTCAACACCTTCATTAACATTGAGAGAAGCAATTAATCCCAGTTTCACAGATGAAAAATCAACTCAGAAAGGTTAAGTCAGTTATACAAGTCATGCAGCTCAGATCTTGAGAAATCAAGTCCAGGAAAGGTCTGTCCCAGGCAGGGGTCCTTAGTCTTTGGGGACCATGCCCTACTGTGGAAATCGCTTAACTGCAATCTGAGTCCAGAGCTTGGGTCTATGGTAGGCAACCCTGAGGCTCCATCAGTTATAACTCTGGGGGACCCTCCCCACACCAGGAACTATACCCCCACATACCCCCTCCGTGAGTCTGCAGCTGTCCTTACTTTCCCGTGGGGCTGAAGGCCACAGAAATGACTGCCTCACTGTGACCCTCCAAGGAGCTGGTACAGCGAGTCACAGCCCGGACTCTGAAGACAGCCTGTGGCTGGTAGATGATGTCTAGGACCTTCTCCGTCTCCACTGCTTGGGACTCCAACGTCTTCCCCAGCGAGGAGATGATCTCAGCATCTTGGACAAAGAAAGCCAGTGGCAGGGGATCCTCCTGAAGGGCAATGGTAAACGGCAACCCGCATCAAAGGATGTGCAGCTTCTGCCAAGGAAGTTCCCCACTGAGCTGCCAGAGATGAAGCTGCTGCTTTTCAGCCACCAGGCTAGGAATATGCCTATCATTGCCCATTGAGAAAGACTTTTAATTAATTAATTTATTTATTTTTGAGACATAGTCTTACTCTGTCAACCAGGCTGGAGTGCAGTGGCACAATCTCGGCT
The DNA here is from genome assembly GCA_963574635.1 of Cheracebus regulus. Classification (NCBI taxonomy): domain Eukaryota; kingdom Metazoa; phylum Chordata; class Mammalia; order Primates; family Pitheciidae; genus Cheracebus; species Cheracebus regulus. Next base: position 48,337 of record CAUYQU010034980.1, read on the forward strand.
CACTGCAACCTCTGACTCCTGGGTTCAAGGGATTCTCCTGCCCTAGCCTCTCGTGTAGCTGGGATTACAGGCACCCACCACCAGGCCCAGCTAAGTTTTGTATTTTTAGTAGATACGGTGTTTTGCCATGTTGGCCAGGCTGGTCTCAAACTCTGGATCTCAGATGATCCACCTGTCTTGGCCTCCCAAAGTGCTGGGATTATAGGCATGAACCACTACGCCCAGACAAGCAAGACCTTTTAAATCACTGAGCAGCAGTTATAGGACATTTACACGGCACTTTGAAATTCTTTTTTCTTTCTTTTGAGATGGAGTCTTGCTCTGTCACCCAGGCTGGAGTGCAGTGGCAAGATCTTGGTTTACTGCAACCTCAGCTTCCTGGGTTCAAGCGATTCTCCTGCCTCAGCCTCTTGAGAGGCTGGGACTACAGGCACCTGCCACCATGCCCGGCTAATTTTTGTCTTTTTAGTACAGACTGGTTTCTCCATGTTGGCTAGGCTGGTCTCGAACTCCTGACCTCAAGTGATCTGCCCGCCTCAGCCTCCCAAAGTGTTGGGATTACAGGCATGAGACCGGCCTGAAATTCTTTATCTGCATCTCATAACAACCCTGGGAAGCAGACACTAATATTTCCACTAACAGTTTCAAAAGCAGAGGCTCAAAACAACTAAATAATTAGTTCAATGTCCTATTGCCAACAATTAATTCAGCTTCTTTAGGTCCAAGATAGGATTAACATATAGCATTATGTGTTTCCCAAACCACCACACCACACTATATTTGTGTAAGAAGCACCCAAAAAGCCTGTTATAAAAATGTAGAGACCCTGAATGCTTTATCCCAGCGTTTGGTTTAGTAAATCTGGGGCGGGGTCCAGGAACTGCATTTTTAAGGACCTCTCCTCTCCCTAGGGCAGCATTTCGGTAAACACTGGCTTAAAGGTTACAAGCATGGGTATTCAGATAGTTTTGGGTTCCAATTCCAAATCTACTACCTACTGTATAGCATCGTGCAAATAACTCACTCCCTCCGGGCCACGATGTAAAATGGAGATATTAATGTGTCCCATCATGGGGGGCTGTGACAAAGAATCAATAAAATAGAGCACCCAATGCGTTCAAAGCTAGGCCTTTCTCCGCAGGTGGACCCCGATGGTCGGCGTGTAAAGCGCTTTGCCACAGATTCCATCTCTGACCCCCCCAGACATAGGCGGGAACTCACACCAGATGAGTCGCCACTGTCGGTTAGTAGGGGACCCTGAACTGCAGACCCTAGGTCATCTGATTCCCCCACCAAGCCCGCTCGGGGAAAAAGATGCGAGGCTGCCCTGGCCAGCCACTCACCTGGGCCAGTAGCGCGTTGCACACGAGCTGCAGCCTGTCCGGGGTGATGTCCACGGGCACGTCGAACGGGGAGCCCAGCAGCTGCCCACCCTCATCCTGGAACTGCACTAGCAACCGCTGAACGTCGCGCACCGGCGCCTCGTCCTGCGCGAGCAAGCGGGGCGGCAGTCAGCCTCGTCGCCCTTCCGGAAAGGCCCCACTTCGCCTCCCTCCGGCCTCAAGGACCCGGGCCCAACCGCCCCGCCGCGACGCCCCCGACCCCATCCACGCACACCCACCGCCGCCGCCGCCGCCATCCTGAGTCCCCACGTGGAGAAGCAAGAGCCCGGCGGACAGAGCGCCGTCTCCATGGTCGGGCGGGGTCGCCGCCGGGCACATTGCCCTCTGCTGTTCGGGAGGAGAAGCGTCCCGCTGTGCAGGGCCTCAGAGATTGGAAATAAGTTTACTTGGTGCTCCTCCCGCCTGTTGACAGCCTTCACATTAATTTTTTCCCAGGGTCTTAGAGGACACAGCCAACTTTTGACTCTTCACAACAGGGATTCTTGCCCCGTTTTAATTTTAATTTAATTTTGTTTTGAGACAGGATTTTACTCCGTTGCCCAGACTGGAGTGCAGTGGCACCATTACTGCTCACTGCCCTCTCAAACTCCAGGGCTCAAGCGTTCTCCGCCTCAGCCTCCCGTGTAGCCTGGACTACAGGCACACGACACCCTGACCGTTTTTTTTTTTTTTTTCACTTTTTGTAGAGATGAGGCCTCACTATGTTGCCCAGGCTGATCTCAAACTCGTGAACTCAAGCAATGACTCCCCCCACTCCCCAGCCTCAGGGTCCCAAAGTGCTGAGATTACAGGCGTGAGCCACCACGCCTGGCCTAGAAATTAGTATCCTTTTAAAACAGTTCAAGTCAAGGCTTACGCCTGTAATCCCAGTACTTTGGGAAGCTGTGGTGGGCAGATCACTTGAGCCCAGGAGTTCGAGACCAGCCTGGCCAACGTGGTGAAACCGTGTCCCTAGTAAAAATACAAAAAAATTAGCCAGGTGTGGTGGCATGCACCTGTGGTCCCAGCTACTTGGGAGGCTGACGTGGTAGATTCGCCTGAACTCGAGAGAAGGAGGGAGCAGTGAGCCGAGCTCTCTCCATTGCACTCCAGCCTGGGTGACAGAGCAAGAGTCTGTCTCAATAAATACATACATACATACATACCTAAATCAAATGGATCAACTCAATTAATAATACTTGAATACAAAAGCAAACCATTTCTACAGTCATCAACCTTATAAAGCAATAATACTGAGAATGACATCAGTGAGTCTGGAATTGTTCTAAGTGCTTTTCCCATATAACTCATTTAATTCTCACAACTCTTTTCTCCCCATATTACAGTGAGGAACTGAAGCAGACAGCAGTGAACTTGGGCTCTCTTGCCTGAGACATAGGATCTCCCTTGCCAACTCTCCTCTCCCTCCCTCCCCTGCTCGGGCAGTCTCAAGCTCTGCCAAGTCAACCTCCTGAACACAGCTTGAATCTGCTCTCCCCATCTCCACTGCCCCACTCTGGTCAGAGTCAGCATCATCACCTGCCTGGACAACTACAACAGCCTCCTGATGAGCTCCCTGTTTCCATTCCTGATTCTCTTTTTTTTTTTTTTTTTTTTTTTGAGACGAAGTCTCACTCTTGTCCCAGGAGTTTGAGACCAGACTGGGCAACATGGTGAGAACTTGTCTCTACAAAAATGTTTTTTTAAATATCCAGGTGGCACTCACCAGTATTCCCAGCTACTCAGGAGGCTGAGATGGTTGAAATGCTTGAACCTGAAGGTCAAGGCTGCAGTGAGCTGTGATCATGTCACTGTACTCCACTTGTGAGAGTGAGACCCTGTCTAAAAAGAAAGAAGGAAACAAAGAAAGAAATCACAGAATCGCAGATCCATGGAATTATTTCATTCATTCATTCAGCAAATATCGTTGAGGACTTTCTTTTTATTTTTTCTTTCTTTCTTTTTTTTGAGACAGAATCTTGCTCTGTCACCCAGGCTGGAGTGCAGTGGTGCCATTTCGGCTCACTGCAACTTCCGCCTCCTGGGTTCAACTGATTCTCCTGCCTCAACTCCCTAGTAGACAGGATTACAGGCACCCGCCACCATGCTCGGCTAATTTTTGTATTTTTAGCAGAAACGGGGTTTCACCATGTTGGCCAGGCTGGTCTCAAACCCATGACCTCAGGTGGTCCACCTGCCTTGGCCTCACAAAGTGCTGGGATTACAGGCATGAGCCATAGCACCTGGCCTCATTGACCACTTTCTATGTGCCACACACTGTTACAAACGCTTGGAATATGTAAGTGAACAACATAGACACAAATCCTTACCCTCATGAATGTTCTATGCTTCACAGTTCCTGGCACATAATAGGTGTTTAAGAAATGTGGGCCAGGTGCGGTGGCTCACGCCTGCAATCCCAGCACTTTAGGAGGCCAAGGCAGGCAGATCATGAGGTCAGGAGTTCAAGAACAGCCTCGTCAATATGGTGAAACTCTGTCTGTACTGAAAATATAAAAATTAGCTAGGAGTAGTGGCACACACCTGTAACCTCAGCTACTTGGGAGGTTGAGACAGGAAAATTACTTGAACCCAGGAGGTGGAGGTTGCAGTGAGCTGAGATTGCCCCACCCCACTTCAGCCTGGGCAGCAGAGCAAGAGTCCATATTAAAAAAAAAAAAAAAGAAGAGAAATAAGATTGGGCACGGTGGCTCACACCTGTAATCCCAGCACTTTGGGAGGCCAAGGTGGGCAGATCACCTGAGGTCAGGAGTTCGAGATCAGCCTGGCTAACGTGGTGAAATGCCATCTCTACTAAAAATACAAGAATAAGCCAGGCATAGTGGTACATGCCTGTAATCCCAGCTACTCGTGAGGCGGAGGCAGGAGAATCTCCTGAACTCAGGAGGTAGACGTTGCAGTGAGCCAAGATCGCGCCACTGCACTCCAGGCTGGGCAACAGAGCAAGACTCTGTCTCAAAAACAACAACAACAACAAGATGTTAAGAAATGCTTGTGGAATGAATTACTTAATCAGTATTTGAATATAAGATCCTTTGGACCTAAAGTCACAGAGCCACAGGTCTTTGCCAATGTCAGGATCATTTATCCTGTTAACTCATTGCTGCAGAGAGCTTGCCCCACAAAGCAGCCCAGGGCTTAAAATAACATGAAGGAATTCATCCATCTATTTATTCATTTATTTGCTCATTCAACAAACATGTGTTACGGCTGGGCTTTGTGTCCAGCAGGGCAGTAGAACCTGTCCAAGGTCATGTAGCTGTGTGTCCAAGGTCACGGGTCTGGGAGTAGAATCTAGTATGAGTGATTCCACCTGAGACTTTCTTTTGTGTCTTTCTCAGCTCCAGCCAGGTAAGTTTGAAGATATGTGTGGGGTGGAGGAGAGAGGGACGAGAATTGAGTGGAGGAAATGGTCAGCATAAAGACACCATTCTTTCATTCATCCATTCATTCCATTCAGGAAACACACTTCAGACGCTGACTGTGCCAGAACCTGTGCAGGAAGCGGGTTAGGGGACAAGCTGCATGGGACGCTATCTTTGCCTTCCAGGAGGGAGCTCACAGCCCAGGCTTGGGTCCAAGTGGGGCCCAATGCAGAAGAGTTCTGGGTCCAAGTGGGGACAACGTCATACATTTGCTTCAGGAGCTCCCAGTTAGCTAAGGAGAAACATTCTTGCCTAGGAGAGACCCCTCTGTGATGGTGAATACATAGTTATTGTCCCAGGAAGACTTTCTTCTGAGGAGGGAGCCTCAGTGTGTCCCAGAAGAGTTCCCAGTCGGGTGAGGGGGACCCTTGGTCTCAGGGAATTCCCAGTCTGACCAACCTTTGCCCTAAGAGATTTCAGCCTGATGGAGGATAGACAAAGCCCACTCTCTGGGAGCTCCCAATCGGATGGGAGAGGTAGCCTGAATATATCCACTCCATACACAGGGGGAGGAACAGGAGACCACATGCGGACCGAAACTAACAAACCACTCACTCACACTAAACTGAGTTAGCAAGTCCTGCTGGTCTTTCTGAAAAGCAAAGACATTTTGAACACATGAAGCCGGGTGGGTTGAGGTGTTGCACAGAAGTAGAAAAGGGAAGGAACTTTCTTCCCCTGTTCCTCCCTCCTCCCTCCAGAAAGGTATTTCTGGAAGACTCCAGCTGGTCTGGGATCTGGGCAACTGCTGTGTGTCCAAGTCTGTCAGCCCCTCAGCTGTCACTCTGCTCCCAAAATAGCAATGGTTGAGGGGAGGGAGAGGAGGCTGTTTATCTGGGATAGAGGTGGAAAGGAGCATTAGAGCTGTGCCCAGGGAGGGCATCTGCGGGGGTTCCTGTCCCTTCTGGATCTTTCTGTCTCTCTTTGGGGTGTGAGCATGTTGAGTCTCCCAGGACACCCAGGACGCCAGAGTAGGGTGCTTGGGTAGAGGCTAGTCAGCACCTCCACGTGGTCATGACTGACCAGTCTGGGGAGGAGGAGGGCCCTGAGTATCAATGACAGACTCCAGGGGCACCTGCCCCGTGGCCAAATATGGTCCAGAGCCACTGGCTGAGGCAAGAAAATCTCTTGGGTGGGGGCTGGGAGGTGCATTCTGAGGCTGGCTGGTGGAGGTTGACACAGGAGTGCTCAGGGGAGCAGTCTCACAGGAGGGCAGATCGGAAGCATTGTCCTCAGAGAGAAAGTGAGCAGGGGCCTGGGGTGTGCCCTGGACTAGGGAGGGAGACAGCGACTTCTAAGACCTGCAACGAGAGTTCATACCTTTGGCACGAACTGAGTGGCTTTGCCTGCTCAGGCTGGGAGGGACAGAGAGTGAGGCACAGGGACTCTGAGTAAATGCTATGATGTCCTCATGGGGAAACACATTTGGGGGTTCTGGGGGTGGGTCCCTTCCAGGCAGAATCCCCGCCATCATCTCTGGTGCGAGGGGATCCTGGAGCTCCAGACCTCAGGCCAGGAGCCCAGCCCTGGGTGTGGAGTGAGGGGCTGACCAGACCGAGCTGCTCCTGTCCCGGCAGATGGCAGAGGTGGAGGCGGTACAGCTGAAGGAGGAAGGGAACCGGCATTTCCAGCTCCAGGACTACAAGGCCGCCGCCAAGAGCTACAGCCAGGCCCTGAAGCTCAGCAAGGACAAGGCCCTGCTGGCCACGCTCTATCGGAACCGGGCAGCCTGTGGCCTGAAAACGGTCTGAGGGAGGGCAGAGCGCAGGGCGGGAGCGGGGCGGAGGGGCCTTGGGGCTGGGTGGCAGCCCCTTCACCCTGATAGGAATTGTCCTTCATCCCAGCCGGCTCTCCTGGACGCCTCGGGTTGGAGAAGGGTGCCCCCAACCCCCTGACCCGTGCCCTGGAAAGACAGAAATTCATCAGGAGCAGAAGCAGCCCAATGCCAGGTGCTCTCATAGGTTATTCATGGCATCTTACTAATGGCCGGTGAGAGAGCTGTTGTCGTCCTCCTCCTATTGAGATAAGAAACTTGCCCAAGCTCTCCCAGGTAGTAGCAGAGCCGAGATTCAAACCTGGGTTTGCCTGATGAGCCTGCCCTGGGGCTCTGAGAGCCTGCAGCTCCCCCAGCAAACCCTCTCCCCTCAAGGTGGGAACACTCTCTGGCCATCTGTGCATGGGGCCCCATTAACCAAGTCTCCTCCCCCTTTCCTCAGGAGAGCTACGTCCAGGCAGTGTCAGATGCCTCCAGAGGTGAGCCCCTCCCAGCCCAAGCTTGCCCCCTCACAAGCTCCTCTGCATGGCCTGGGTTTTAATCTAGTTACCATTTTGAGAGAAGAGACAGTGAGTATGAAGTGACTTCAGAAGGGAGAGAACAAGCTGGAGAAGGGATTGGAAACATATCCTGTGAAGAGCAGTGGAGGGAAGCTGCAATATTTAGCCCAGAAAAGGCAACTCCCAGGTGGGACAAAGAGCTGCCTTCAAATTTCTAAAAGGCTGTCACAAGGAAGAAAGATTGGATTTCATCTCAGAGGTTCCAAGGCTGGACATAAGATAAAAGGGCAATGTTACAGGGAGGACAGTGTTACAGGGAACACATTTCAGGTAGGCAGAGGGAAAGGTTTTCTGATTAAGCTGTCTGGTTTTTTTTTTTTTTTTTTTTTTTTTTGAGACAGAGTTTCACTCTATGGCCAGGTATCAGGTTGGAGTGCAATGGCTTGATCTGGGCTCACTGCAACCTCCGCCTCCCGGGCTCAAGCAATTCTTCTGCTTCAGTTTCCCGAGGAGCTGGGACTACAGGCACGCGCGCCACGATGCCCAGCTAATTTTTGTATTTTTTAGTAGAGACGGGGTTTCACCATGTTGGCCAGGATGGTCTCGATCTCTTGACCTTGTGATCTGCCCGCTTGGCCTCCCAAAGTGCTGGGATTACAGGCGTGAGCCACCACGCCCGGCCTTTTATTTTTTATTTTTTTGAGATGGAGTCTCACTCTGTTGCCCAGGCTGGAGTGCAACGGCGTGATCTCGGCTCTCTGCAACCTCTGCCTCCCCGGGTCAAGCAATTCTCCTGTCTCAGCCTCCCAAGTAGCTGGGATTACAAGCGCCTGCCACCACGTCTGGCTGATTTTTGGATTTTTAGTAGAGACGGGGTTTCACCATGTAGGCCAGGCTGGTCTTGAACTCCTGAGCTTATGATCTCCCCACCTTGGCCTCCCAAAGTGCTGGGATTACAGGTGTGAGCCACTGCGCCAGGCCTGCCTGGCTGTCTTGTGAAGGAGGGAGCTCCCCACTGCTGGAGGTATGCAAGCACTGATTGGTTAAGCCCCTGACAGTGATCCCGTAGCAAAGACTGGAGCATAAGGAATTGGATGACATGATCCTTAAGCTCTCTTCCCACCTTGACACTCTGTGGATATCACTGTCTCCTTAATAAAGGGGAGGTATGGACCAGAGAGTCCATATGGGTGGATAATCTCCAAGGAAGACATAGAAGCCCAGCAAGAGCACACTTCCTGGAGTTGGGGCAATGGGGCTGGTGGTCTGTTGGCTGGTTCCCTAAGGGCCTCATCCCCATCTCTCCTTGATAGCCATCGATATCAACTCCTCGGATATCAAGGCTCTGTACCGGCGATGCCAGGCACTGGAGCACCTGGGGAAGCTGGACCAGGCCTTCAAGGACGTGCAGCGTTGTGCCACCCTTGAGCCACGGAACCAGAACTTCCAGGAGACGCTGAGGAGACTCAACACCAGCATTCAGGAGAAGGTGAGCTGGACCTCTTCCCACAGCCCTTGTCTACCCAGCTCCTCTCTTCATTCCTAGTAGGAATGGGTTAGGGAGGTGGGACATCAGGGCAGGGCTAGCCGAACCTCCACTCTGAGATGGAGACAGCAAGTGGCATGGGCAGGCTGCACTGAATGGCTCAGCAGGTGCTTCTATCTGTGATGTCTGTTCGAGGGCACAAGCAAGCCAAGGCTAGAACACAGGTTTTTTAAATTCCATATTGGGCTGGGTGCGGTGGCTCATGCCTATAATTCCAACACTTTGGGAGGCTGAGGCAGGTGAATCACCTGAGGTCAGGAGTTTGAGACTAGCCTGGACAACATAGCGAAACTCAATCTCTACTAAAAATACAAAAAATAACCAGGAGTGGTGGGAGTCACCTGTAATTCCAGCTACTCAAGAGGCTGAGGCAGGAGAATTGCTTGAACCTGGGAGGCGGAGGTTGCAGTGAGCCGAGATTACATGCCATTGTACTTCAGCCTGGGTGACAGAGCGAGACTCCATCTCCCCCACTCCGCCCCAAAAAAAATTCCAGATGGAGGCTTAGAAATATTATTATCACTTAGTATGTCTGCAGCATGATCTAGCTCTCTCTCTCGGTATTATAAAATACCTGGGAATTGAGGACATTGATGAGGGACAGGGGAGAGCCAGGCTCCATTAGAGCATGATTTTTTTTTTTTTGAGACAGACTCTCGCTTTGTTGCCCAGGCTGGAGTGCAGTGCCATGATCTCAGCTGCTCACTCCAACCTCTGCCTCCTGGGTTGAAGCGATTCTTGTGCTCGAGCCTCCTGAGTAGCTGGGATTACAGACATGTACCACTATGGTTACTTTTTGTATTTTTGGTAGAGGTGGGGTTTCACCATGTTGTCCATGCTGGTGTCAAACTCCTGGCCTCATGTGATCCACCCACCTCAGCCTCCTAAAGTGCTGGGATTACAGGTGTGAGCCACGTGCCTGGCCAGAAGCATGAAATATTTTCTAGGAAAATGGAGTAGGGTGGGGAGAACCTGGACCAGAGGTGAGAAATCCTGAACCCTAGTCCTGGCTCAGCTAGTTTTGTAGGGTATCTCTTGGGGTGTTGGTTTCCTCTCTGTAAGAGCAGTAAGGTATTGATCACTTAGCCCCTTGCTCCGAGACTCAGTAACTTCTACACACCTGGAGCAGCCCTGTGGTAGGACCACAGCATGGTGCCCAGGGTACAGACACAAGGACTGAAGGAAATACAAACTAAGGAGAGATTCAGAGAGGAATAGGCGAAGGAGAGACCTCTCTGTACCCCCAAAGGAAATGAGCACAGGGCTGGGTGCGGTGGCTCATGCCTGTAATCCCAGCACTTTGGGAGGCCAAGGCGTGAGGATCACTTGAGCCCAGGAGTTAGAGACCAGCCTGGGCAACATAGGGAGACCCTGTTCCTATCAAAAATTAAAAATAGGCTGTGTGCGGTGGCTCAAGCCTGTATTTCCACCACTTTGGGAGGCTGAGAGGGGGTGAATCACTTGACATCAGGAGTTCGAAACCAGCCTGGCCAACATGGTGAAACCCCGTCTCTACTAAAAATATAAAAATTAGCTGGGCATGATGGCACGTCTATAATCCCAACTATTCAGGAGGCAGAGACAGGAGAATCACTTGAACCTGGGAGGCAGAGGTTACCGTGAACCGAGGTTGTGCCACTGCACTCCAGCCTGGGTAACAGAGTGAGAGTCCATCTCAAAAAAAAAAAAGTTAAAAATTAAAACATGAGCTCAGAAGTAGGTGGGAGTAGTGTGGACCCAAAGAACAAAGTAGTAGGAGGTTCAAAAGGAGCTGGTGAAGTGGAAGGTGATGATCAGTTAGATACCTTTATGAAAGACCCAGAGCAGTGGGGTTGGAGTGGGGATGGCGAGGGACTAGATATCCAAACATAATGAGTTCGAGTTGCTTGAAACAGTGCTGGAAAGCTGCTTCATCTACACTTCAGGTGTGTTAAAAAGAAAAACAGAAAGCTGCTTCAGGATTCTGAGTATGGAGACATATTTCTGTTTTATCCCTATTTAAACGTCTAATAGCAGATTGTTTACTAGACTCTAAAACTGGGCTGATGACCCTTTGCCTTCCTAGACTGTTGTGACGACCAAATGGGATAACAAATGTAGCCAGACGGTGAGCCTTCAGGGGCAAGGACTTGGTTTTGTTCACTATTCTATTGCATTTATTCATTCATTGTAGTTATCCAGTAAATGTCGAATGAATACCTGAATGAATGTATGTGTGGGAGCCCAGAGTAGACAACCCAATATTTACTGAGATGAACTGAATGTGGAGCTGACTGAAATGACGTGGACCCCTCCTGCCTCTCTCCCCACTCCCTCCTCTCTCCTCAGCTCCGAGTGCAGTTCTCCACAGACTCGAGGGTACAGAAGATGTTTGAGATCCTCTTGGACGAAAACAGTGAGGCTGATAAGCGTGAAAAGGTGAATGCTGGCCAATGCTATCCAGCCAACAGAAGGACCCAGCCAACAGTCTGAACAGTACATCATTCCAAGGGGGAAGGGGACCCGAAGGCCTGTCTTTGGAGCCCAGAAAGGAAAATTGGCCAGAGGTTAAGCACACTAGGACACAGTGTAAACCATAAGAAGAACTGAGATTCGGGTGAATCCAGTGAGGAGAGTCATGCAGCTGGGTTGGATCCTGTCTTTATTTGAAATTTTGATGTTTTGTTTATCATGGATTTTTCTGGCATTGATTTTGATTTTTTAAAATATAGCATTGACAGCCGGGCACAGTGGCTCATGCCTGTAATCCCAGCACTTTGGGAGGCCGGGGCGGGTGGATCATGAGGTCAGGAGTTTGAGACCAGCCTGACCAACATGGTGAAACCCCGTCTCTACTAAAAATACAAAAATTAGCTGGGCATGGTGGCATGCGCCTGTAATCCCAGCTACTTGGGAGGCCGAGGCAGGAGAATTGCTTGAACTTGGGAGGTGGAGGTTGCAGTGAGCTGAGATTGCACCACTGCACTTCAGCCTGGGTGACAAAGTGAGACTCTGTCTCAAAAAAAAAAAAAAAATATATATATATATATATATATATATATAGCATTGACTATTATTTGATTGTTGAGTTCTTTGGTGCCCCTTTAAATTTTGCATCCTAAGCAAGTACCTCATTTCCTTCACCATAATTTTGGTCCTAAGAAATAATGGCCCATTAAAATTATGTTTTATTTTATTAAAAAATATTGTAAAGAAGTCATTCTGAAAAATTTAAATATTTACCGATATGATCATCCTCTTAACCAAATTTGTTACATTTTTAAAAATGTTCCCTTCTAGTCTTTCTGCAGAGGCAAAAAATTGAACATTTCTGTGTTTTACATTTATAAGAACTTGAGAGACAATGTCTGGGGAATTTTTGTTAGTTTTATGGTCAATAAATCCATAAACTATGCAAATATTTTTCATAACAAACTCTTGTGAGAACATAATGGGTTGTTATAGATAAAACAAGTTTTTTCTTTTTTCTTTTGGGAAAGTACAAAACCCTTAGCTGATAGTGACGGTTCTGGTCATGCTTGCCTGGAATTCTCTAATCAGCCCTTTCCCCAGCACCCAACTTAACATCTCTTTGCCCACCTCCTCACCTTCTTCCACCTCCTGTGTTTCTCAACCCTGGGTTCTCAGGTCTTGCTTGAGACCTGGAGCCTTTTTTTTTTTTTTTTTTTTTTTTTTTTGAGACAGAGTCTCTCTCTGTCCCAGGCACCAGGCTGGAGTGCAATGACGAGATCTTGGCTCACTGCAACCTCCGCCTCCCAGGTACAAGCAGTTCTCCAGCCTCAGCCTCCCAAGTAGCTGAGACTACAGGCGTGCACCACCACGCCCAGCTAATTTTTGTATTTTTAGTAGAGACGGGGTTTCACTATATTGGCCAGGATGGTCTCGATCTCTTGACCTTGTGGTCCGCCCGCCTCAGCCTCCCAAAGTGCTGGGATTACAGGTGTGAGCCACCGTGCCCGGCCCGACCTGGGGCCTTTTAAGGTTCATGTATCCTTAAGTTGGAAGGCTCTAGGTGGGAAGAGATTTGGGAACCTGTTTGCTCAACTGCCTAAATTGACAGATGAGAAGTCTAGGCTCCAGAGAAGTGCTGTGAGTCACCCAAGCTCACACAGCTAGCAGGGAGCAGAATCAGAACTCAAACCCAGAGCTTTCAGGTCCCATCTAGTGTTTTTGCTGCCCACTTCCTGGGAACTTCAGATTCCCTGAACAGGAGAATCAAAAAAATGTTTAAGGAAATGATTCTCCATGTAAAAATACTTCATTTATCCACCTTTTTTCTAGTCCTTCTCCATAAGCATTATGTACGTCTTTATTTGAACGTAAGTGCAATCGGAATAAACATTTGCTTCTGATCCTGCATACCAATGCTTTTTCCATTGCTCTTCGTCTTTTTATTTATGACTTTAATGGCTGCAATATATTTCATCAAGGTGGTCTTTATGCAAGTTACTTGGCTTTTTTTCTTGAATTACGTTCTTGGGCTGTGTTTCCAGGAGTAGGATTACAAGGTGAGAGAATAGAACAATGTTCTGAAATCCCAGTCTTTGCACTGGCTGTTGTACTTGGCCCGTCCAGGCCTGGGTGGCCATACCTCCCTCGTAACCCTCATTGCCTCTTCCTCCTTCAGGCTGCCAACAATCTCATTGTCCTAGGCCGTGAGGAAGCAGGGGCTGAGAAGATCTTCCAGAACAATGGGGTAGCCTTGCTGCTGCAGCTTCTGGACACTAAGAAGCCTGAGCTGGTGCTGGCTGCAGTGCGGACCCTGTCGGGCATGTGCAGTGGCCACCGTGCCAGGGTGAGTGCCTGGCTGTGGGGCATGTGGAGCAGACGGTTGCTGGTCCAAGGATCTGGATGGTAACCTGTGGTCAGGGGTGTGGCTGGCATCACGGGAACCTGATAAAAAGGCAAAGCGTGCTCCAGTCTCTTTTTCCCTTTGAGTTGGAAGTGGGTTTCACTAAATACAAAATTAGCTGGGCATGGTGGCACACGCCTGTAATCCCAGCTACCTGGGAGACCGAGGCAGGAGAATCACGTGAACCCAGGAGGCGGAGGTTGCAGTGAGCCGAGATTGCGCCATTGCACTCCAGCCCAGGTGACAGAGTGAGGCTCCGTCTCAAAAAAAGAAAAAAAGAAATTGCTTAATGCAAAAGTGGTGAATGCAAAGGCTATTTGACAGTTTTTTATGCTAAGTCTTTGAAACCCAGTGTATGGTTTACAGTACAGCACATCTCCATGTGGTCTTGCCACAGTGCAAGTGTTCAACAGGCCCATGTAGCCAGTTGCCACTGCACTGGATAGTACAGCTTTGTCCTCTCGGGAGGCACATGGCTTGTGTCAAGAGGTTTCCAGGATCAGGGAGCCCCATGAGGCACTGGCTGCCTGGGCTTATTTCTCTACTGCATGGGATGGGGTGGGGAGGATTATTACACCCCCTCTCACCTGCATGGCAGCTGGAAGGGAGGGGCAAGGCAGCTGATCATGGTTCTTGCCGGGGTTCTAGGCCACAGTGATTCTGCACGCAGTGCGGATAGACCGAATCTGTAGCCTCATGGCCGTGGAGAATGAGGACATGTCTCTGGCTGTCTGCAACCTGCTCCAAGCCATCATTGACTCCCTGTCTGGGGAGGACAAGCGGGACCATCGAGGGAAGGAGGAGGCCCTGGTTCTAGGTAGGAAACATTCTTCAGTTTTGGTTCAAGGGGATGGGGAAAGAAAAAGTCAGTTGCCACCCCAAACTGGGCATTTCCTGTTTCTGGTGGTGGGTTGGTTTTTTACATTTTCTTTTCTTTTCCTCTCTCTCTCTTTTTTTTTTTTTTTTTTTTTTGAGACGTATTCGAACGCTGTAACCCAGGCTGGAGTGCAGTGGTGCTATCTAGACTCACTACAACCTCTGCCTCCTGGGTTCAAGCACTTCTCCTGCCTCAGCCTCCTGAGTATCTGGGACGACAGGGACACTCCACCATGCCCGGCTAATTTTTGTATTTTTGGTAGAGACAGGGTTTCATCATGTTGGCCAGGCTGATCTCGAACTCCTGACCTCAGGCCATCTGCCCACCTTGGCCTCCCAGAGTGCTGGGATTACAGGCATGAGCCACTGCATCTGGCCTGTTATATGTATTTTCTGATTATAAGAGTAACAGGTGTAGCTGAAGTATTCACAATAGCTAAAAGATGCACAACACGAGTGTCCATTGGCAGGTGGCTGGATGAGCAAAATGTGCTATATACATAAATAGAATATTAGTCAGCCTTAAAAAGGAAGGAGATTTTGACAAAATTATCTTGTTTGATTCAAAATAAATTATTCATGAGATTGATCATTCTTTGGGTATCTTCATTAGCCATTTTGGTTCCTTTACCTTCGGATGGTTTGTTCATGTTGTTACCTATTTTTTTTTTTTTTTAGAAAAAGAAAAGGAGAAAGAAAGAAAGAGCAAAAGAAAGAAAGTAAAAGAATGAAAGAGAGAAAGAAAGAGGAAGAGAAAGAGGGAGAGAGAATGGGATTCTTGTTTTATTGCCCAGGCTAGAATACAGTCTAAAAATGGGTATTAAAAACCTCTTTTATGCCAATAATTGTGCTTAACAATGGA
>CAUYQU010034982.1:0-10893 GCA_963574635.1 Cheracebus regulus
GAGAAATGCCAGATATAGGTGAAGGGGAGGAAGGCAACAAATTACACTGCCACGTGTGTACCTATGCAACAATATTGTATGTTCTTCACATGTACCCCAAAACCTAAAATGCAATAAAAAATAAATAAATAAATAAATAAAGAAAAAAGAAAAAATAAGAGATAGGTATCATTTTAAAAATGTTGAAGGTGAAGAAGTCAATGAATGAAATAAAAAATAAAACTGAGAACTTCAACAACAGACTATATCAAGAAAAAGAAAGATTTTCTTAAGTTGAGGACACATTCTTTGAGATAACTTAGTAAGAAAAGGAAAGAATAATGAAGAACAAAAACTGACTGAAGAAAGCCTATGGAACTTTGGGACACTATTAGCAAACAAATATGGTCATGTGTCATCTAACGTTTCAGTCAATGATTTAACTAAATATACAATCGTGGTCCCATAAGATTATAATACCATAATTTTTACTGCATCTTTTCTATGTTTAGGTACGTTTAGGTAAACGAATACTTAACAGTGTGTTGCAACTGCTTACAGTATTCAGTCCAGTAACATGCTGTACCAATTTGTAGGTTAGGAGCAATAGGCTATACCATATTTTCTAGGTATGTATTAGCCTATTCCATCTATGTCTGTGTAAGTAAACTCTATGGTATTTTCCCAACAAAAAAAATAATGCACATTTCTTCAATACTATTCCTATCATTAGGTGATGATGTGTGACTGTGCTCATTTATAGAAGTGTCAGAGGGCAAAGAGATAAAGGAACAGAAAATTTATTTAACAAGATAAATAGCTAATAATGTCTCAAGTCTTGGGAGAATTGTGGACATCCAAATCCAGAAAGCTCAAAAGTTCCCAATTTTATTTAATCCAAAAAAATTATAAGCAAACTGTCAAAAGTCAGAAACAAAGAGAGAGAATTCTAAATGCTGGCAGAAAAAACATCAAGTCATATGTAAGAGAAATCCCATTAGCCTATCAGCAGATTTCTTAGCAGAAATCCTATGGTCCAGGAGAGAACGGAATGATATAATCAAAGTGCTGAAAGAAAATGAACTGTCAACCAAGAATATTATCTCTGGGCCAGGTGTGGTGGCTCACACCTATAATCCCAGCACTTTGGGAGGCCGAGATGGGTGGATCACATGATGTCAGGAGTTTGAGACCAGCCTGAGCAACATGCAGAAACCCTGTCTCTACTAAAAATGCAAAATTACCTGGGCGTGGTGGCACATGCCTTTAATTCCACCTACTTGGGAGACTGAGGCAGGAGAATCACTTGAATCTTGGAGACAGAGGCTGCAGTGAGTTGAGATTGCATGATTGCACTCCAGCCTGGGCAACAAGAGCAGCAAAACTCCAGCTCAAAAAAAAAAAAAAAAAAAAATATCATCTCTGGTAAAGCTATCCTTAAGAAAATTGGAACTGGAAGGAGAATAAAGACCTTCTCAGACAAGCAATAGTGGAGGGAATTTAACACCATTAAGTCAGCTTTACAAGAAATCCTTAAGAAAGTGCTCCAACTGGAAATGAAATAATAATTACTATCATAAAAACCATAAAACTATAAAACTCGTATGTACAGGTAAATTTATAATCAAATTCAGAATACCCAAGTGTTGTAATGGTGCTATACAAATCTTTCCATCCTCTAGTATCAGGGTTTAAAGTAAAAACGGTCAAAAACATAAAGCTATAATTAATGATTATTACACAACAGACTAAAAGATAAGTCAAGGAAACAATAAATTGGATGTTTGGGAGGAAGTAGAGAGAATAGTAATGAGACCAAACTTAAGTTGTAATCAGCTGAAAATAGTCTATTATAATCACAAGACTCTAGATGTTTGCCCCATCATAACCACAAAGAAAGAAATTACAGGAAACACACAAAGAAGCAACACAGAAAACAAAGCTTAGCACCACAGAAAATCACCAAAATATAGAAGTCAACAACAAGAGAGAGATAAAGGAACAGAGAATCTACAAAACAATTAGGAAACAATTACCGGAATGGCAGAAATCATTACCTCTTAATAATAACTTTGAATGAAAATGAATCAAATTATCTAATTAAAAGATAGAGTGATTAAATAATTTTTTAAAAGATGCAACTATATGCTGCCCACAAAAGACTCACCTCACTGTTAAATGGAAACATATTAAAAATAAAGAAATGGAAAGAGACATTTCACACAAACCATAAGCAAGCAGAAGTAGCCATGCTAATACAAAATAGACTATAAGTAAAAAACTATGAAAAGAGACAAAGAATGTCATTATTTCATGATAAAGAGATAAATTCACTAAAACTATATAATAAAAAATATATGTGTACCCAATCATGGAGCACCAATAGAGAAAGCAAATATTATTATATCTAAAAGGAGAAGTAGGCTGCAAAACAATAATATTAGGAGACTTGAACATTCTAATCTCAACAGGGACAGATTATCTAGGCAGAACATCAACAAAGAAACATTAAACTTAAATCACACCATAAAAAAAATGGATCCAACAGCTTCAACATACACATTCTTCTCAACTGCACACGGAACATTCTCCAGGAGAGATAATATGTTGGGTCACAAAACAAGTCTTAACAAATTTAAGAAGACAGAAAAATGTCAAAACATGTTAAAATCCATGGAAATTAAATGACATGCTTCTAAGTAAACAATGTGTCAATGAATAAATTAAAATAAAAATTTAAGAATTTCATAAAATAAGAATGAAAACATATCATATCAAAATCTGTGAGACACAACAAAAGTATTTCTAAAAGAGTTAATAGCAATAAGTGCCTACATCACAAAAGAAGAAATATTTCTAAGAAACAACCTAATGATGCATTTCAAGGTAACAGAAAAACAAAATTAAAAAAATAAAACTTAGAGCAAAATAAATCAAATATAGACTAAGAAAAACCCTGAAAAGATCAATAGAATGAAGAGTTAGTTTTACTAAGGTAAAAAAACAATCATTTATCCAGACTAATGAAGGAAAAAAGAGAGAAGACTCAAATAAAATCAGAGATCTTGGGATCATGGCTGATTAGAAGCTGCTAGTGTGTGCCACTCTCATGGAGAAAAATAAAAGAGTGAGTGACTATTACACCTTCAACTGAAATATTCAGGTGCATGCATTGGGGTTCCCCAAGGATAAAACACAATGCATGGAGAAAGCAGAGAAGCAAGACAGAATGACCACTTACCTGGGAGTAACATGGAGCCACAGGAGGCTCCCTCACCCAGAAAAATGATGAGTAAGTGAGAGACTCCAGGAACCCACATTCGTTCCATAGATCTTTGCAACACCAGGAGTCAAAAGATTGCCTCAAAATCCCTCCACCAGGGCATTTAGTGTGACATGAATGGCTACATGGAATCCTGGCAGAGCCACCACTCAGGCACATGTGGAGTCCTGGGTGTCTTGGATCCCTGGCATCTCAGCAATAGCATTAACAGCTGCAGCAAATGGGGATGTTAGGCCCTCTTACATGCCCCCAGAAAAAGGGCTAATTCCAGGAGGCTGAGCAGCTATGGTCTGCAAGCCTTACTTCCATGACATCTCATAGGTTAAGACCCACTGACCTAGGATTCCAGCCACCCACTGCTGGTGTTCTCAGGCCAGCATCAATACCAACACCACACTTCCCTGAGATGAATCTCTCCAAGGGAGGGACAGATCACCATCTTTGCTGTTTCCCAGCCTGTTCTGCCACTGCCTTTGAGATCTAGAGAGTCCTGGGTGACCAGAGACTGGAGTGGACCCCTAGCAGAGTGAAGTCCTGTGGAGAAGCAGCCAGACTGTCTTTTGCATAGGTCCCTGATCCCAATTCTCCTCACTGTGTGGGATCTTCCGACCAGGGACTTCAGCCACCCCCACCAGCATTCTCAGACTGGCAGTGGCTCTATACCTCCCTAAGACACAGCTCCCAGAGGAAGCGATGGACCACCATTTTTGTTGTTTGGCAGCCTTTGCTTTTGCTGTCTCCAGATTTTGGAGAGTCTAAGGGGATGGGGGTTGGTGTGGACCCCCTAGCACCGTGCAGCAGCTCCATGGAAAACTGGTTGACTGTCCTTCACACAGGTCCTGGACCTCATTTCTCACTGGGCAGGGCCACTCTACCTGGAACTCCAGCAAGACCACCCTGGCTCAGCTTGTACACTTCAATCAGAGGAAGCTCAACATTTCTCTGAGGAGGAAATCACAGAGTCAACACACAATCCCATTACCATTGCAGCTGCAGTGGTACTGCCTTAACTGCCCTCAGGCTGGGGAAAGGAAAAAAGGTCTAGTCACTATGCTGGCAGCTCCAGCACACAGCAGCCACCATATCAAGAGGAGGTCCATCCCTTTATCCTGGGAACCCTCAACCCCCACTCTTCATCAGGTAGGCCCCCAGCTCAGAACCACAGAACAGCCACTTTACCCATAGCTGAGCACACCCACTGATAGTGGCTCTAAGTTCCCCTGGGGAGAGGATCTCAGAGGTAACTGGCAGCCCCACTGCCACTGTCACAACAGCACTTCTGCCCTGATACCCTTGGTCTGGGAAAGAAACAAAAAGCCTGAGGGCTACATTCAAGCATATGGAGTGGTGATGAATCTCTCCTCCCTGTGAATCCTCGACCCCCTACTCCCCAAAAAGTGAAGCTCCCAGCTCAGACCAGCAAGACAGCCACCCCATACCCTGGCTGAACACTCCCAGTAGTAACAGCTCCATGTTTCTTGGATGTGGAGCTCCCAGAGACAGCTGAAAGCCCCTCTACCACTGACTCTGCAGTGTTCCTGCCCCTACTGCTCTCAAACTGGGGAAAAGCAAAGAGCCTAAGTGCCCTATCCACACCTCAAGCAAGATGCAGTTATCCTAAGTAGAAGAGGACAGCCTGTCTCTCACAGATCTCACCCATCTCCCCTGCTTGTCTCTAGGCAGGGCCTCCCTAGCTTAGGACCACAGTGAAACCCCATCATCATAGCCCAGTTGTGATGATTAATTGCCACTCTGCATCTCTCTGGGGTGAAGCCCCAGGAGAAAAGTGAAAAACCAACAGCCACAACAACTGCTAAGTTCCCTTCCTCTACTGCCTCCAAGTTGGAGAGAAAGCACAAACCCCAAGATTGCCCCAGAGTGTGGCAGTGTGAATACTGGGAGTGCCAAACCATGAACTACAGAAACTACAGACAGCACTGAAGTGGGAGAGGAGCCCACACTTTCAGAGCATTGAGAACATGCACAGCTGCACCTGTGAGGAAATAGAGAAGTGATATGACTAAGAACCTACCTACTGATTATTACACTTAAGTTCCACCTAATGGATCACACCCTAACATTTAAAATCTAAAATAATTGGCTAATACACCCCCTTGTGAAGCCAAAGACCCTGCACAAAGTGTCATCTCTCTGAAAACCTCTAGAAAAGAATTCTGACTGTACTCAATCTATACCACAGTTAAAGGAACAGCCACACACACAAATGAAAATTAGCAAGTGCAAGAACTCCAGCAACTCAAATGGACAGACTGTCTTCTGTTCTCCAAATAAGTACATTAGTTATCCAGCAAGGGTTCTTAACCAGGCTTTGATGGTTGAAATGACAGAAAACAAAATATGATAGGAATGAATATCACTGAGATTCAGAAGAATGTCTAAACTCAATCCAAGAAATATAAGAATCACAATAAAATAATACAGGAGCTGATGAAATAGCCAATAGAAAAGAAAAAACATAACTGACCTGATAGATCTGAAAAGAAAAAGACACTACAAAAATTTCATAATGTAAATACAAGTATTAACAGCAGAATAGACCCAACTGAGGAAAGAAACACAGATCTTGAAGATGGGCTCTCTGAAATAAGACAGTCAGACAAAAATAAAGAAAAGAATAAAAAGGAACAAACAAAACTGGGAAATATAGAATTATGTAAAGAGGACAAATCTATGAGTCATTGGCATCCCTGAAAGAGATGAGGAGAAATCAAGCAACTTGAAGAACATATTTCAGTATATTATCTATGAAAACTTGCTAGAAAGATCAAGTCAGATTTCAAAAATGCAGAGAGCAATGCAAGACACAACAAGAGGATCATCCCCAAGACACATTATCATCTGATTTTTTTCAAGATCTAAATGAAATAAAAAATATTTAAGGTAGCTAGAAAGAAAGGGCAGGTCACAGACAAAGGGAACTCCATCAGGGTAACAGAAGACCTTTCACTAGAAACCTTACAAGCCGGAAGAGATTAGAGTCCTATATTCAATATTCTTAAAGAAAAACAAAACAACTCTGACCAAGAATTTTATATCCAGCCAAACTAAGCTTCCTGAGTGAAAGATAAATTAGATCCTTTATAGACAAGAAAATACTAAGAATTTATTACCACCAGACTGCCTTATAGCTCCTAAATGGCACACTAAATGTGGAAAGGAATAAATCATTACTACCTAATACAAAAACACACTTAAGTACACATATCAGTGATATTATAAACCAACCACATAAACAAGTCTGGATAATAACCAGCTAAAAATACAATGACAATATTAAATTCACACATATCAATACTAGCCTTGAATATAAACGGGCTAAGTGCCTCAATTAAAAGGCAAAGAGTGGAAAGCAGTATACAGAAACAAGATTCAATGGTATGCTGTCTTCAAGAGACATATCTCACATGCAGTAATACACATAGCCTCAAAATAGAAATGGAGAAAACCTACCAAGCAAATGTAAATCAGAAAAAGAACAGGGGCTACAATCCTAATTTCAGACAAAACAGACTCTAAAGCAATAAAATCAAAAAAGATAAAGAGCTTTCCATAATGGTAAAGGACTCAATTCAACAAGAAGACCTAATTATCCTAAATATATACACACCCAACACAGGAGCACCCAGATTCATAAAGCAAGTTCTTAGATATCTAAGATATCTAGGAAGAGACTTAGATAACTACACAATAATAGTGGGAGATTTCAACACCACACTGACACTATTAGACAAATAATCAAGTCAGAAAATTAATAAAGATACTCAGGACCTGAACTCAGCACTTAACCAAATGAACCTAACAGACATCTACAGAACTCTTTGATGAAAAACAATAGAATGCATGTTATTCTCATCTGCATGTAACACATATCTAAAATTGACCACACTATTGGACATAAAATAATCCTCAGATTTTTTTTTAAATTATACCAACCACACTGTCAGAAACCATCACAAAAAAACAGAAATCAAGACAAACAAAATCACTCAAAACCACATAATTACATGGAAATTAAACAACCTGCTCCTGAATGACTTTGGGGTAAATAATAAAATTAAGGCAGAAATCAAGACGTTATCTAAAACTAATGAAAACAAAAGACTTAGGACATAGCTAAAGCAGTGTTAAGAGGAAAATTTATAGCACTTAATACCCACATCAAAAAGCTAGAAGATCTCAAGTTAACAAACTGACATCATAGCTAGAAGAACTGGAGAATCAGGAGCAAACCAACCTAAAGCTTAGAAGATAAGAAATAAAATCAGAGCTCAACTGAAGGAGATTGAGACAAAACAAAAACAAAACAAAAACAAAAACAAAAAGCCATTCAAAAGACCAACAAATGCAGGAGTTCTTTGTTTGAAAAAAAAAAAAAGAAAAGAAAAAAGAAAGATAAACTGATAGCTAGATTAATAAAGAAAAAAAAAGAGAAGATCCAAATAAACACAATTAAAAATGATCAAAGAGATTTAACCACTGATTCCACAGAAATACAAAGAACCATCAAAGACCACCATGAACACCTCTATGCATACAAACTAGAAAATCTAGAAGAAATGAATAAATTCTGAGACCCATACACCCTCCCAAGACTGAACCAGGAAGAAATTGAATTCCTAAACAGACCAATAACAATTTCCAAAACTGAATCTTCAATAAAAAGGCTACCAACCAAAAAAAGCTCAGGAATAGATGGATTTAAAGCTGAATTCTACCAGATGTACAAAGAGTTGGTAATACTCCTATTGAAACTATTACAAAATATTGAGGAGGAAAAGCTCCTCCTTATTCATTGGGCCAGTATCATCTTGATGCAAAAATCCAGCAGACACACACACACACACACACACAAAGAAAACTTCAGACCAATATCCTTGATGAACACTAATGCAGAAATCCTCAACAAAATACTACCAAACCAAATGCGGCAGCATATCCAAAAGCTAATCAATCATGATCAACCCTGGGATTCCAAGTTTGTTCAACAAATGTAAATCAGCAAATGTGATTCATCACATAAACAGAATTCAAAAACTACATGATTGTCTCAGATACAAAAAAGGGCTTTTGATAAAAATCAATATCCCTTCATGTTTAAAAAAAAAAAACCCTCAATAAACTAGGTGTTCAAGGAATAAGAGCCATCTATGGAAAACCCACAGCCAATATCATATTAAAAACACAAAAGCTCTAAGCATTCTCCATGAAAACTAGCACAAGACAAGGATACCTTCTCTCACTACTCCTATTCAACATAGTACTGGAAGTCCTGTCCAGAGCAATCAGATAAGAGAAACAAATAAAAGGCATTTGTTTAAGAAAAAGAAGTCAAATTCTCCCAGTTTGCAGAAAATACGATTCTATATATAGGAAACCCCACAGTCTCTGCCCAAAAAGCTTTTAAGCTGAAAACTTCTGAAAGGTTTCAGGATACAAAATCGATGTACAGAAATCAGTAACATTTTAAAACAAACATAGTCAAACCAAGGGCCAAATCAGGAATGCAATCCCATTCACAATTACCATAAAAAGAATAAAATACCAAGGAAGACAGCTAATGAGGTAGGTGAAAGATCTCTACAACATGAATGACAAAACACTGCTCAAAGAAAACAGAGATGACATAAAAAATTCATGCTCATGGATAGGAAGAATCAATATCATTAAAATGACCATAATGCCCAGAGCCACATACAGATTCAATACTATACTTACCCAACTACCAATGACATTCTTTACAAAGTTAGAAAAAAATATTTTAGAATCCACATGGAACCAAAATAGGAGCCCAGATAGCTAAGGCAATTCTACACAAAAAGAATTTAGCTGGAAGCATCACATTACCTGACTTCAACTCTACTACAGGGCTACAGTAACCAAAACAGCATGGTACTGGTACCAAAACACACAGGTAGACCAATGGAACAGAATAGAGAGCCCAGATATAATGCCACACACTCACAACTATCTGATCTTCAATGAAGCTGACAAAAACAAACAATGGGGAAAGGACACCCTATTCAATAAATTGTGCTGGGATAAGTGGCCCGTCATATGCAGAAGATTGAAATTGGACCCCTATTTACACCACATGCAACGTTACCTCAAGATGGATTGAAGACTTAACTGTAAAACATAAAAGTATAAAAATCCTGGAAAATAACCTAGGAAATACTATTCTGGACATAGGAATTGGCAAGGATTTCATGATAAACATGCCAAAAGCAATTGCAGCAAAAGCAAAAATTAATGAATGGGATCTAATTAAATTAAAACACTTCTTAACAGCAAAATAAACTATCAACAGCATAAACAGACAACCTACAGAATGGGAGAAAATATCTGCAAACTATGCATCTGACAAAGGTCTAATATTCAGAATCTGTAAGGAATTTAAATTTACAAGCAAAAAAACAATGAATCCCATTTAAAAATGGGCAAATGACATAAACAAACACTTTTTTAAAAAATACATGCAGCCAAAAACCATATGAAAAAAGGTTTGACATCACTAATACTTAGAAAAATCCAAAACAAAACCACAATGAGATACCATAGGCCTAGTGGACCTATTTGGATTTTGGAGCCAACACATTCATCATTAGGGTGTGATTCTTCAGCTCATTCACTGAGTGACCTGAAAGGCTGCCAGTTTTGAGTAGGGTCCAGAACAGGAGATACCATCTCATACCAGTCAGAATGGCTATTATTAAAAAGTAAAAAAATAAAATAACAGATGCTGTTGAGGTTGTGGAGAAAAAAGAATGCTTATACACTCACTGCTGGTGGGAATGTAAATTAGTTCAACCACTGTGGAAAGCAGTGTGGTGATTCCTCAAATAACTTAAAACAGAATTACCATTTGATCTAGTAATCCCATTATTGGGTATATCCAAAGGAATATAAATAATTTTACCATATGTATGGTACCTACCATATGTGGGTACCATATTCTACCACATGTAGACACATGCACATGTATATTCATCACAGCACTATTCACAATAGCCCAAACAAGAAATCAACCTAAATGTCCACCACTGATAGACTAGATTACAAAAATGGTGGTACATATACACCATGGAATACTATAGGAAACAATGTACTTCTCTATGTACAGCCATAAAAAAGAATGAGATAATATCCTTTCCTGCAACATGGATAGAACTGGAGGCTGTTCTCTTAAGTAAACTAACACAGTAACAGAAAACCAAATATTGCATGTTTTTACTCATAAATGGGAGCTGAACAATGAGAACACATGGACACTACTAGGAGGGGAACAACAGACATTGGGGACTTTTTTTTTTTTTTTAGAATGAAAGAGAGAAAGAAAGAGGAAGAGATTTTAGAAAAAGAGAGAAAAGGAGAAAGAAAGAAACTGCAAAAGAAAGAAAAACATGAAAGAGAAAGAAAGAGGAAGTGATTTTAGAAAAAGAGAGAAAAGGAGAAAGAAAGAAACAGCAAAAGAAAGAAAAAAAGAATGAAAGATAGAAAGAAAGACGAAGAGAAAGAGGGAGAGAGAATGGGATTCTTGTTTTATTGCCCAGGCTAGAATACAGTCTAAAAATGGGTATTAAAAACCTCTTTTATGCCAATAATTGTGTTTA
>CAUYQU010034983.1:0-33009 GCA_963574635.1 Cheracebus regulus
GAGAGAATCTTCTCCAAGACACAAATGTCATAGGCAATACCCAGCCCTCCCACAATTTTGAGGGCAGGCTATACCTTGCTTTGCTCTGTGACTGTGTGTTCTGGGAGGCTGAGCATTAGTATGGCTTAAGCAGCCATTTAAAATCCAAACATACGTCAATAGGACAAGGTACCCCAGAGAAGCACAAGGCAGCTGACCTGCTTCTCCTCCTGCATTCTGAAACTCATCTCCTACCCAAGCCAGAACCTGGGTGTCCCACTTAACCTGTTTCTCTCCCTCATTGCCTAGATCCAAGAAATCCGCAAGGCTTATTGCTACTGTCTTCTAAACACCTCTCATATTCATTTCCTTCTCTCCATCTTCACTCTGTTTCAGATCACTACTACTTGTAGCCTGGATGTGGGTCTTCTGGTCTCCCTTCTCTCCTCCCACATAGTGTGTTTTTCTCCACACTGCAGCCAAAGAGATTTTGCTAAACCACAGATCTGATTTCCTCAGTACCTTGCTGGAAAACATTCAATGATACCCCATCTAGTGCCTTTGGGGTCATGTTCAACAAGCCTTACACACTGTAGAATTACATAGTCAGATAAGCCTCTGTTTCCTATTGAAGATTCAGGAAAAAGCCATAAAATTACCTCTATTCTGACTGAAGTAAGAAGGAAGAATTTTAAATCATTCATCAAACATCCTGAAGATAAACTTGGTTTTCATACTCAGTGGGAAATATTGCCCATTTGAGAAAATTCTAGTAAACTAACAACAGAGCTTTTATTGCGGCATTGTTTTTAGAAGGTTAAATAAGTTGGAAATACAGTTCACCCTTCCAAAAGGCAGATGCTTTACATTATGGTAAACCCATTGCAAGGAATATCATTCAGCCATTAGAATGAAAGAATTATAGGTATAAATTGAGGAGATTTCATTATTAATTAGGAAAAAGGTTTACCTGGAAATTCAATATGCAATGGTCTGATTTTTACAAATGAAACAAAGTAGAAAGCCATGTGCTCTATCTAAACATATACATGCCAACACATCCAGTAATCCTACTCGTTGATGTTGATCTCAGAGAAATGCATGCACATATTCACAGGGAACATGCATACAAATATTAATAAGAGAATCATTTTGTTTTGGAAAAATGGGAACTGCATAAGTGTGGGTCGTTAGGAATAAGATAAATTGAAAATGATGAAATGTACAAAATTAAAATTAATGAACTAGAGTTCCCTGTATCTACATGGGTAAACATGAAAAATATAAATTCGAGCTGGAAAATCAAAGTGCTGAACAAGGTATACAGTGTGATGTGCTTTAAATAAAGGAAGAGATCCTGTGTTGTGTATGGACACATAAGTAGGTAGCAAATATATACAAGTCTCCATGGGCATAGTAATTACTGACTTCATCATAGAGGAGCACAGTGGGCAAGGAGAGAGCAGAGTGGGTCTGGGAAGATGTAAAAGGAGCATTTTACCATATCCAATATGTAAAAGATAGACAGTAAGTAGGGCCTAATATTTAAATTTTATATAACTAGTCGTTGGTATTTACAATGTTAATCTGTCTTCTTGTCCCCATGTTTGAGATTAATTCACAATAAAAAATATTTCATGCTAAAAACTGCAAAAGTAATCCCACACATTTGCTTCATGAGTGTAGGAATGTACATGCTATAGATTTCTGTGCAAAACCCAAATTCCTGGAAACTGTAAAATATGCCTATACTTGCACTGAATAACAATTTAGAGCAATTATCAGTGGACTGGAAACTGTAAGAATTCTCAGAATGTGGGACAGCAGATAGAGCTAGACTACTGGATTGGGTAAGACATGACCCAGAACAAGTGCAAAGTTTATTCCAAATGGAGGGCTGGCTCAAGAGTGCTCTATGTCCTGGAGAGGTATTTCTTTGCTAAACCAAATTGGTCTATTGCTAGACTTACCAACAGGAGTACTTGGTAGGCTCTAATTATAAAGAAATTTTCAGCCAGACAGACATAAAGTATTCATTTGCTTCCTAAGAGTTCAGTTGAGAACACCTATAAAATTTCCATCACATATTCCTTCTGCATGCATTTATTAAATGCCACACTCACATACCACTTGAAAATCTTTGAGAGGCAAAGTCTATGCTTACCTTGTGATAAATGCTTTTCAGTTATTATCTCATTTAATTCTCACAACCCTAGGAGGCCAGTACTTTAATTAACCCCACTTGACAAATGGGAAAACAGCTTAAACTAATACCTTGAACGACATAAGAAAGAAACTGAGTGCTACCTATAGGGCTTTCCTCAATGGAGTGAAATAGGACTCATTACCCTTTTGGGCAGATCAAGACAAGCTTCAGGGAGAAACAGGTCTGTGAGCAGCTCGATGAAATTTAGATAGTTGGAGAAGGCTGAGAAGGCAGGTCAGGCAGAGCGAACAGTGAGCAAAAGCAAGCAGTGGATAAAGTTCAGAGTATGTTCTGAAAGAAGCCAAATAAATCAGGTGTCCAGGAAGACTGGAGCCTAGAAACCTTAGAGCCAACCTGCACTCCATCACCTCCTCCCAATTTCCCACTTCAACCATTTTGTCTGCAAAGTCCTTCAATGGTCACCTTTAAAATGTCTTTCTGCCTTTCCATCCCCATGGCAACAGCCTGAAGGCTTACTTTAGTTCCCAGTGCTTTTTACTCTAATTGCTTCCTATGTGGTCTGCCAGGAGATAGTCTGCTTTTCTGAGAGCCTGCACAAATGCAATTCCTCTGATCCTGTCACTGTTCTGCTTTTATACATATATACATTTATACATATACACATATACATATATGACTTGCATATATCTATCACATTTTAAAGGTTCTGCAGCTCTTTCACCATGTTTGTTTCTGCAGTCCCATCTCCTCACATCACCCAGCACATCTGTCATAACAATATTATCCGGGTCCTACATAGGACCACAAATTGATTAGTATACACATAAATGTCTTCTGAAAACAGGGCGAGTGAATTAACGCACTGTGTAAGCCAAGATAGGAAAGGAAGGCTGGGGAGAGCTGATTCCTTCCAAGAATACACTCTTCCCCCACCCCCAGCCTCCCAACCCCCAACCACACACACAGCCCGTCTTCAGTGGGAATGGAGTAGATTCTCACTATTTTCTTATTCCTAATAATTATAGAATGCAAGGACTGGTTGCCATCCTCTTCTCAACTCCTTTCTCTGCACCTTCTTCCCTTGACTGGCAGCCTCCCATTCTCAACTGCAGAGTGCCCATTTCCTCTACAGGGGTCTCTGGTGGGAAGTGGGGTGGGGCAAAGCCATATGAGGGGAGCCCTACGACTGGAGGCTGCTAGGAAGGAAGTCAGGAGGGCTGTAGGTAGGCAAGGTTAGCTGGGTAGATGCAGGGTGGAAAACAGCTACACAGTGGGTTAATGGTAGCATTTTATTGCCCATGGTAGGGACCACTTTCTCAGTGGCAGTAGAGGCAATGACCACGGCCACAGCTGTGGCAACAGAGGCAGAGAAGGTAGAGGGGCAGAGGCCAGAGGCAGCAGTAGAGAAAGTAGAGAGTGTAATGATAGAGGTGGTGGTGGCAGCAGAGGGAGTAACATCAGCTGAAATGACCAGTTTCTAAGGCTGCTCTATAGTACATACTCCCTCCTGCCCTCCAGGCTGCTATGGTTTGTATGCACTTATCTCTGACTTACCTGTGTGAATCACATCCCCTATTCGCCCCTCACTTCCCAAACACAGCTGGACACAAGCTACAAGGACAGAATAGTGAGCCTCTTCAAAGCTCACAGCGTGTAGGAGAGAACGGAGGTGCCGGCAGCGAAATACAGGGCCGGATAGCTTTACAAGGCCCAGGGACTTCCAGGACCTTCAGGGCCTTCTTTGATCCAAGCACCCTGGGGAAGTCAAACAACCTGGGGACTTAGAATCCCTATTCACTTTGCCCCAGCACCTGGAGAGGCATGGGCTGGGTTCCTAATATGTTGTGGAGGCTGAGTTCTTCTCAAGGATTGAGTACTTCCTGGATGGGCCCAATCATCTGGAGGGATCCCACAGCTTAGAATGGGGGACTTCAACTTCGTAGCTGGATTCAGCCACCCAGCAGGACCGCAGGACCTGGCAATCTCCAAGTGCCTCTATGGGCCCTAGCATTTGGAAAGGCCTGGGTACGTAGCAGGGCCCTCATCCCTCAAAGATCCAGAGCTGTTGACCAGGCCCCAGCACCTGACAGGCCCTTGACAATTGGAAGAGCCCAAGCACATGGTGAAGCCCTAGGACCTCCAGAGGCTGTGGTAATCCACAGGGCCAGAGGACATGTGAGACTCCCAGCTTTATGTGGGTCCCAAGCTTATCTTGGATCCCAAGCACCTCCTGGGGCCCAAGTCCTTTAAAGGGTCATAGCAATTCCCAAGGTTACAGCAGCTCTCATGGCTGGAATAATTCTCATGACTGCAGCACCTCTCAGGGTCAGAACACTCCTAGGACCCCCAGTGTCTTTGAGATTCCTAGTACTTCACAAGGCTTGGGTGCATCTGAGACTCCAAACACAAACACTTACTGGGACCTGAGCACTTTGGAGACCCCAAGCCCTTCGCAGGGCCTGAGCAACTGGGAAGCCCCAAGCACTTCCAGTGGACCAAATGCATCCATGGGCTCCAGTACATCAAGGAGCCCAGGTACATCCAAGCAAAGTATATCAAATGACTCCATCATCTCAGACGTTACCAGAACTTCTGAGGTCCCAAGAAGCTTGAAGTCTCAGATCACCTGAAAGGATCCTGGCACCTCGAGGGCTCCAAGAGTTTCTAAGGGCCTCAAAATCCCTGAACATTCCTGATATCCTAAGAACCTTAAAGACTCCCAGCATCTTCGAGGCTCCCAGCACCTCAGAGAACCCCAGAAACTAAGGCTAGAAACACCTTGAAGGATCCAGCACCTCTGAGGTCCCAAAGACCTTGAAGGCCTTGAGCACCTTAAATGTTCCAAGTACCCAGAGACAGTGAGCACCTCAAAGACCTTAAGCATCTCAAAGGTCTCAAGTACTTCAGAGTCCTCCTTAGAAGACCCAAGCACTTCTGAGGCTCCCACCACTTTAAAGGCCCTCAGCTCCTCAGAGGCTCCAGGTATGTCAAAAGCCTAGAGGACCTTAAAGGTTCTAAGCACCTTCAAATCCGCCAGCACCTTGAATTCACTGATCATGTCCAAGGTTCCGAGTACTTCAGAGGCCACTAAAATCTCAGAAAATCTCAGCACTTCACAGATTCCCTAGATCATCAGTGGTTTCAGGCATCTCTCAGAAGCAAAGAATCTTAAAGGCTTGGGGTACTTTCAAGGGCCCAGAAAATGTCAATGTCCCAATGCACCATCAAACATGAGAATAATTTCAAAAAAGGTCTCCTAACTGTGATATTAGGCATCATTTTCATGGTGGCCACTTGTGCTAAGGAAAGCCTCGTCTGGGAGGTTCTGCAAAAGTTAGAAGTGAAACTGAAGAAGTGCAGAATATTTGGGCACGGAAAGAGGTAATCACCCAAGAGTTTGTATAGCATGGGTACCTGGAGTATAAGCTTGTGAACTATGACAATCCACTGGAGTATGTATTCTTCTTGGGACCCAAAGTCAACCAGAAAAACAGTAATATGGAAATTTTAAAGTTTTTGGCCAAAGTCTTTAACAGAGACCTCTGGGACTGGCCATCACAATACAGTGAAGCTATGAAACAGGTGAAGGACAGAGACACAGCCAAAAACAAAACACTAACGGGTGTTCAAGCCCAAACCCATGCCAGAGTTCCAGCCCCTGCAAGATCCTGTGCAAGTTCCATTTCCAATTTTAGTTGTACTTCAAATTCTACCAACAGCCACCCCTCATGCAGCTAGTGAAGTATAAGTCATAGGTATCACTTGGTGAGGAGGGGCAACTAGAAGAGCCAGAAGAGCCCCAGACCATGCATATTACTGATTTGGAAAGGGAAGCGAGAAAAAAAAAAATTTGGTGTTGGTGTTTGGGTTTCTGTGGGTAACGTTATGATTTAGGTCTTATTTCAATATTGCAGCTTTTCCCTCTCTTAATTACTGGAAGTTCACAAGTTACATTCATCATAAGATTTTGGTAAAAGATCACATTCCAAGTATTACTAAGTTTTTGAGGACTTGTTTTCCTGTTGCCTGTAGAGATCCCATGTAAGTGTTTTAACACCTTTGTAAAAACAAAAATCTTTTTCCTGATAGTCTATTATTTTTATTTTTTATTATACTTTAAGTTCTGGGACACATGTGCAGAGCAAGTAGGTTTGTTACATAGGTATACACTTGCAGTGGTGGTTCGCTGTATCTGTTACCCCGTCATCTACATTAGGTATTTCTCCTAATGCCATTCTTCCCCAATGTCCCCTCCGCCTGCCATCCCTCCCCTAGTTCCCCAACCAACCACAGGCCCTGGTGTGTGATGTTCCCCTCCCTGTAACAATCATGAAATACACAGTATATAGAATTTCAACAGAGTGTACTTTAAATATTTGAATGGATTCTTCAATAAAATAGATAGGTTCTGAAAGAAAAAAACAAAAACAAAAAATAAAACAAGTTCATCTGCCTATTCCTCCTGCATTTTTGTGTGTGTTTCATGAAGATTATGTTTTCCATGATTGTGCATTGTTACCGCAGAAAGCAGAGAAAAATAAAAGCATAATGACGAGTACATCTTGAACGTTTTCTGACCACCTGTTACAGGAGGCAGCAGTCTAGGTTCTAGGGATACTCCCTAGTACACATCCTCCAGATCCAAAGAATGTTCTAGATTATGTGGGAGACAAAAATAGGTAGACTGGCAATGCAGTAAGCGCTGGGATAGAGACCGAGCCTGAAGTGCCATGAAAATGTAGAACACATAACGTGACCTGTCTTGGGGAGTGGGGCAGGAAAGGGAGCATCACAGGATGTGTGAAAATTCAAGAGACACTTAAATGAGTTTGGGGGGACTGGAAAAGATCATCAGAATATACGATGAAAACATTATGCATTAGATATTTGATTGGCTACTCCACCCAGCATAGGGGAGGGAACACTGGCAAAAAGAAGGGGACATCACAGGATGCCTGCCATGGAAATAGAAAATACACATAAATCCTCTTGAGAGGAGGAAGGCAGAGGGAAAGGGGTGGTTGCAGGGGAAAAGGTTGTCACGGGGTAGTTCAGAATTTAAAAAGATGAGACTGTTGGAAAATCGTTGGTGAGGCAACAATCTGAGGTTTGGAAATAATAGAGAAGAAGAGGAGGGAGTAAAAATGGAGGCACTGGAGGCAGCATGGACATTTGGAAATAAATTCTTCACGGAACTATTAAGGTTATACGAAGGGGGAAAGTGGAGAACAAGGAATAAGGCAAGAGAAGAAGTGAGCAGGGCAGACCCTCAAAGGGTGGGTATTGTGGCTGGCTGTAATGACAATAAAATGATTAGTAATAATAATAACCCTGAAATAATTAGACAAAAGGCTGTAAAAGAGTGGGGCTTCTGAGATATTGGATGAGTCAGAGAAAAGGCTCCACCTGTGGCATCTCCAAAAGGTCACCTTGCACTTCTCTCAGGAACTATGGTTCGTTAGGGTGCACACATTGCTTAAAAGTGTGTGTGTCCCAGTGGGGAAGGGGGCATTAGTATTTTCATGCTCTCCTTCAGCCAATGGAGTAAGTCCAGAGTGTCCCTGGCATGATGGCCCATGCTATACTAAGTCATGTGGGATCAGGCCCAACTCCTACCACATTAACTCCAAGAGCTAAGCACAGCACGGACTAGGTGCCCTGCTGGGGAGCGCTAGTGACAAGTGCCTGACCTAGCCCTGTGGGGCTCACTGTAGCAGCTATAACACACCAAATAGGGGCCAGGCGACCTTCTTCCTTCTTGACCTCCAGGCTTACCCTGCTTCGGGCTTTGTGCAAAGTAACAACACCAGGTGTGGGGTAGGCTAGCAAATCACCTTCTGGAGAAGGCCCAGGGACCCACTGTCGTCAGCCTGCAGGCCAAGTAGGCTTCAAACAAAAGTAGTAAGTGTGACCCCCCTCGGCAGCTCCAAATTCACTCCGCAAGCCAGAAAATAGTGAGTGACTTCTGGGATCCAGACAGTGGGACAGAAACTGGAGCTGCAGAAAATCAAAAGGCCTGCTCTTTGCCCTGAGAGGAGTCGTATTTATCAATACCACCTCCAGGGGTAAACAAGGTGAGCATCTGAGATCCGGTGCCTCGGTGACTTTCCCATCTAAAGCCACAGAAGTGGCAAGAGAGAGATGCTAGACAAGACCCTATGCCCATTCCCTGCAAACCCAGAGTGCTTTCCTCTAGGCGACCCTGCTGCCTGTCTCTGCCTGCAAGTGCACTCTCTAGGTCTCTGTCTTCAAAAGAAACACCATGTGAAGACAGGGGAAGAGGGGTGAGTAACCCTGGCTGCAGCATCCAATCCTTTTGGGGAACAAGCTGCATTAAATTTGTCCCTGCACCCGCCCTTTTACAGAAGGGGGCTTCAGCAGTCAGTCAGCCCCAGGTCAGGCAGCTAGGAAGTGGAAGAGCTGGAGAGTAAAAAGATGTGTTGAGCACCTGCCTGTCCCAGAGGCCTGCCACGTGTTATCTCTGCCAGGTCGGTGTGGTGTGATTACTGCACATCTAACAGGATGCTCCCTCGGCCTAGCTCAAGGGAAGAGTTAATGTCTTTCCCAGCCCTGTCTGAATCCATGCTTTCTTTGGCTCTGGTGGCAAATTATCATCCACCGGTCTAAAACGGTTGTTTACAAGTACGGGCCAAGAAGCTTAATTCAGTCAGAGAACAAGCGGTACACAAGGGGAAAGGCTGGGAGAATACCTCCAGCTGCCCTGTCAGAGAGATGACTGCTGGAATCCCGAAGGCCTCAGGCAGGAATCTCTGCAGGAGATTGGGAAACCAGGGATTGGGTGATGGGTGACCTGCCCTGGCCCAAGGAGGGAGCAATCAATGGGCCAGGCTTATTCCCTTGTGGCCTAGAGGTTCAGTCTCCCTAACACACCACAGGAGCACTGCAAAGAGTTAAACTTCCCTTGATTAGGTAAGGGCTGAACAAGGGCGGGACTTCCGGTGGCTGTGAAATGAAAGACAGGGCTGAGGGAGAGGCAGGGAATGGGGCTCCTGGGAGGTGGAGAGAAGAGAACAGTCATTGTGCCATTTACAAAAATTCTTTGAGCTTTGCAGGGCATCCAGGTGAGACATCCAGCTGCGAGCCTCTTGCTGAGTAAATCTGAAACCTACACTGTCCCCACCGCAGCGGAAGGTTCCACAAAGCAAGTGGGAAAGCTGCAGTTTTAAGTGCAGGGATACCTCTGAAAAGGGATTGAGTTTCTGGGTCCTAGAACACTCCAGATGTTAGGAGCACTCAAGGATAGAGAGCCCCAGGCTGCCCAAAGCCTAGCAAACAAGGCAGCTGGCATTTACCAAGTGCCTACATTGTTCCAGGCACTTTGATTGCTGTAGTCATGCATCGTCTCTAACTTTGCAATAGTCCTACAGGGAGGTGCTACCAGGCCAGGCCAAGTTTACAGAAGAGAAAACCCCAACTCAGATCTCACAAGCAAGTTGCTGGGATCAGCTGGCTGGTCAGTGGCAGGCTTACAGGTGGACCCAGGGCCTGCCAAGTCTGAAGCCCGCGATGCTATGCTGCAGGGAAAGACTCCATCTCCCGGACAGCTGGGGCTCTGCCCAGCCTTGGGAAAGTCTTCTGTTTTCAAACTCGGACACTTCGCAGGGCAGTAGTGACTGGGAACATGTCGGGGTCACGTGAGGAGGTGTGGGAAAATAAAATGAATCTGCACTTTGGGGATTAGCTGTGGCAGTCTGCCCCTCTGTTTTGAAGGGCTGGGGCCCCACTGCCCGGCATCTTCAAGGAATTCTATGTGTGGAATGAGCATTTCCTTCCAAGACAAGTGGCCTTCCCCATGACAACACACTCCCCAGAAACTTAACTACTGGACACCTTCCATCCATCGTCAGAATCCTAGATCCTGGCTTCCCCACTGTGGAGCAAGCAAACCACAATGTTTCTGAGTCCGCAACATCGCTCCGATACTGTTGCCAATGCAGAAGTTACTGGCAGACCTCTTCCCTTGAGCAGAGCAACCGGGGTAAGATGCTGACAGACAGCAAACAGTGGACATCTGCCCGTGAAAAAAAGGTTCCAGGACATCCTCCTTGGGCCCGGTGTTATGGCCTTGGCCTCAGTAGGCAAGTGCAGAGCAGACAATGGCCCCTGTGAGGTGGGTAGCCGGCAGGATCCCTCCGACTCCTTTCTTTGGCAGAAAGGTAGAATTCCAGCTTTCTGGAGGAAATGATTTTGGAGTCGTGGTGGTGGTGGAGATGGTGATTCTCGTGAAGATGTACTGAGATCTGTACATAGGTTACTCCAGGGCTCGTGAGCCATGGAACAGTTAAATGCCAAAGAGCATATGGAATTTCTTAGAAAATCCCCCGAGGGCCATTTGAAAGGAGGGTCTCAGCCCAGCCAAGACTACACAGAAGAATAACTGGAATAATCTGGGGCTCAGAGAAACAGTTTTGGAGGAGAAGTGGGCTCCAGGCTTGTACTGCTCATGATGCAACAGGCTTACAAAGCTCACAAGGGTGATTTTGAGGGGAAGGCCGAGTCTGTACACAGCTAGTGAAAATCAGGCCCACTTCTTGACTGGTCGGCTTCTGGTTGCCACAGGTCGCAGTCCCTGTGGCAAACGACACCAGTGTTGCCAACGTCATCTCCAGATGTGCAACGCATGAGAAGTGGCTGAGATCCCTCCTGTAACTCGGACCACGGCACCCTGTGTAGTCTCACTAATCATGTAGTCTATATTATTTTTCATGTCATGCTTATCTAATGATTCATCCTTGAATGCATACAGTTCACTCCTTCAATGAGTATTTATTCAGGTCTACTATGCGCCAGTCATGAGTCTAGTCACCTGGGATTCAGAGGTGAACACATCACAAGCTCCCTTGCCCTCGTGAAGGGTACATACAAGAGCAAGGAAACAGAAAATAAGATGCAAACCTTTTTCATGACGAATTATATACAAGGGTAGAGGGAGACAGTCACTTTGGGTGGGGAAGGTGGTGGTGGTGGTGGTGCTAAGCTAACACACAGCAGGGTGGGGTGCATCTCGGGTCATTGAGAATGGGAGAAGAGAAAGGGAGTAGAGCATTCACTGCCATATGCAAGGGTAAGCAGGTAGGCTTCATTGGAGGGGCAACACTAGAGGAAAGAAACGAAGAAGGCGAGTGGGTGAGCTGGTAGGCTTCATTGGAGGAGTGCCATTGGAGGAAAGAAATGAAGAAGGCGAGAGGCTTTGCCTTGCGGATATAGAAAGGAAGTACCGTCTGGCAGAAGGTCCAGCTGGTGCAAAGGCTCCAAGGCCAGGGAGTGACTACCACATTTGAGAAATGGCAGAGAGGCCAGCGAGGTCGCTGTAGAGTGAGCCAAAAGGATGAGGGCAGGAGATGAGGTCAGAGAGATGAACAGAATACCACATTATGCAGGGCCTGGTAGGCCATTTTAAGGACCTTGGCTCTTGCTTAGGGTGAAATGTGGGGGAAGAAGGAGGGAGGCAGTGAGGGTTTGAGCAGAGGAGTAATGTGATCTGGCACGTGTTTGGGAGGGATCACTTCGATTACTTACTATGCCGAGAATAGATTGAATTCAGGCGAGGGTAGTGGGAGTGTGGAAACCAGGTAGGAAGCTACTGCTGTAAGCCAGGCTACAGAGAAGGATGGTTTGGAGCTTCACGGTGACTGTAGATATGGTGAGAATTGCTCAGGTTCTGCATACATTTTGAGGTAGATCCAACAGAATTCCTGATAGCTTGATTGTGGTGCGTCAGCGAGGACCAAGGCTGACTCCAAGGTTTTTTATGTTTTTGTTTTTGTTTTCTTGTTTGTTTTTGCCTGAGCAATAAGTAGACTGGGATTGGTATCAACTGATACGGGGAGTGCTGCAGTGAGAATAGGCTTTGTAGGTGGGGAGGGGTTCTGGAATTCAGTTTTGTACACATTGAGTTAAGTGGTCTCTCTGACATCCGTGTGAGTCAAGTAGGCAGTTGTATATACAAGTCAGGAATTTGGCTGAAAGATCTATACCTAAATATATGTGGGTGGCACTCAGAAGCCACGAGACTGTGTGAGCTCCGCTAGGGAGTGACGGCACATAGAGGAGGGCAGAAGGTCACCAACAGAGCCCTGTGGCATAAAGGGATCGGAGAGGAGAGGAGACAACCGCTGAGGAGATGGGGAAATTGGCACCAGTGATGCATGGAAGAAAACCAAGAGTGTCCTGGGAACTGTGTGAATAAAAGTGTCTTGAGAGATGTCCAGCAGTCCCCTCTGCTCAAACTGCTGATGTCAGGGGAAATAAGAAGAGGAGTGAGAATTCACCATTGCCCGTAGCAAGGCAGAGGCTCCTGGTGACCTTAATAAGAGCAGCTTCTTTGGGGGACTGTGTGGAAAAGCCTGCTTGGGACAGCTTTAAGAGAGAATGGGAGGTGAGGAATCAATGAGTATGGACAAGTCTCACAAGGAGTTTTGCAGCAATGGAGAGCAAAGAAATCAGGCAGCATCTGGTGGGGAAAGAGGAAGTCAGGAAAAGGTTTGCTGCAGGTGGAAGAAATACCATTGTGCTGAAGGCAAGCACCCACTGGACAGACATGAAATCGATAGCACAGCGGTGGCAGAGAGCATCCTTGGAGCGGCAGCTTTGAGTAGGCAGGAGGGTGCAGGAACCTTGTATCAAGGGGAGAGCCGGAGCATGCAGGAGGAGTTGCAAATTCCGGAGTTACTGGATTGGCTAGATGTCAGCTAGGCATTCTGGCCCTCCTGAACTCCTCTAGCTGAGGTTACGCACCTGCCTGTTTGTTGATTCTGCGTGTCTGTTGAGCACCTACTATGCATGAGGCACACTTGTGGGCACTTTACTAACCCTCCAAGCAACCCATTAGGTGGGTCACGTCATAACCTTGCTACATGTGAGAGGTCTGCTGCTCAAGGAGGTCAGATGGATTGGCCAATGTCACTCAGCAAACAATTGGAAGAGTAACATTTTGAGAGACAGCCTGCCTCTCCAGGTGAGCTTGTAAAGCTCACATCCGCTGGCAAGTCAGAGCATGGGATTACTCTTGCATCCCCTTACACTGGTAACAAGCCTGCCCACTGAGCCACAGCAGCTTCTGATGACCACATGGAAGCCACAGTCTTTATGTCTGGGCACCTGCCTCAGTTTGCTGTGTGCCCTGCTATTTCAGTGTGCATGAGCTCGGCTCTGAGGCTGAGGCTGAGTGGCAGGGCCTCTCCGTGACCTTGACTCCCTTAAAACAGGCCTCTCCTCTGAAGGCTGGCCCAGCTTTAAGCGAAACAGACACTCCAGAACTACAGAACTACCACTGGCTTTTTAAAGATCCTTACTACCTGAAGACCTGTTGCCTCTCCGGGCCAGAGCAGTAAGGGCCACTGAGCCACGTGGACCATTATCATTTAGACTGAGGAACACACACACACACCCACAGTCCACACGAATGCACATGTGATCTGTTCTCCGTAGACCTCTCTCCCTCTCTCTCTCCTCTCTCTCTCTCTCTATCTCTCTGTGTGTGTGTGTGTGTGTGTGTGTTTCTATGTGTGTGTGAGAGACAGAGAGAGACAGAGAAAGAGAGAGAGAGAGAGAGAGAGAGAGACCCTACTTCATTCTGTCCTCTTCCTGCTTTCCACCAAACTTGCAAACTTGCTAAGGAATGATCCTATCAAATAAGACCCCCAGAGGAATAAGCTTCGTGGTGTGTGGAGCCCCTTCTGCAGGGTAAGCCTAGGTCCAGATGTGGCTTTCACAGGGTTGCGTTTCGTGGAACAGGGTACAGGCCCAACCTGGGAAAGGAATAAACATATTGCTGTTCTGAGCCAGCGAGAATGAGGCCAGAGACCGTGAGAAGAAAGGAACAGAGAAGAAAATGGCCACTGGGACCATCCGAGCCTTAAATTGGGAGGCAGATTGTTTTATCAATGAGCTTCTCTAAGGCGCACACACCTATCTTCTACACACTCCAATAGGCTTGATGACCCAGAAACAGCAATCGAGGACTTTGGGTACCCACCTCCCTCCACATGGACATTTAGTAGCCTTTGACTCTGTTTTCTCTCTCTTCAAACACTGCTTTAGATCACACGCTGGAACATGTCTCCCTCTGTTCAGAGACAAGCTCCACCGAGCCGCTTCAGAGCCCTGCTGCAGTGACTTCCATAAAGAATGCTGAACTGCTCTGAAGGCATCACTGGCCCACATGATGTGGGGAGGTGAAAAGCCCCACCAGGGTTGGGTTATCTGCACTTTGGAAATCCTGGTGAGTAGCCATTGACATAAACCATGCATGTTGAGGGGAAGCATGCTGGTCCCGAAGCCAGAGAGTCTACTTGATCAAAAGCTTGGGGACCTGGTTGAAGTTATCACCCTTGGGTCACCCTCCGCTTACATCTCCAAATACATGAATAATGTCTCCTGCTTTATATACATGTTGCAGAAAATACATCAGCTGAACTTCACCAAAGCTCCAAACTGTTGCTTCTCAATCTCTCTGTTGTGAATGAGGAGCATTTAATTTTTTTGCACATCCGTCACTCATGGATCAATACATGTCTGTAACACAAGGAAAGTGAATGACTAGAACAAAAAATAGAGCAGACATGCAAAATACAAGCCCTGATTCTTTCAACATCCAAATGACTCTCACGGCATGCTATAAAACTTCCTAAATGTATGCAGTCAAATGCTGTACTTACCGCCGAGAGGTAACAAACTTTTCGAAGCGACGAGAGTCCATGGACTGGGCTTTCATCAGTGATTCTCTGACGCAGCAGCACCTGACCCATCACATTCATTCACTCGGTGGTTACTGTTGCAAGGGAGTTATTACAAAATATGGCTCTTATCATGAAGGAGCTTCAATCACAAGAAATTGCAACTAAAGAGGAGAAGAAATATCAGAGGTTCCACTGCTGCGTCCTGAGAGTTGTGAGCCCCTGAAGCAGCACAGGAGTTCAGAAAGCAGATATCACAGTGTGCATGACTTCCGTGGGGCCTGGACAATCAAGGAAAGATGGAACTTATTTTGCAGCATTTTGTATTTTCTGATTGTAGGAGAGGAGCTTGATCACTGCACACATTTCTGCAAGCCCAAGAAGAATAAGGCGGCTGGAAAATATTAATCCTGATCCCAAGAATCAGAGTTTCCCTGTGCTAACATTTATGTGTACACCTTCAATGCATAGGCCTGAATATGATAATAATGATCACTATGATTATTATAACATTATATATGCACATATATAAGCATGTACTGCTCTACACAACACGTGTTTGCAAATATTTATACCGGTTTTCTGTACGCTGCTGCAAACAAGTACCTTGACTCAGAATTGTGTCTGGGAGTGGCCAACGGGTGACACAAGTCATTAACAAGGACAATCTGCATGCTACAAGCTGCTCCCTGAGAGAGCCTCGCTGTAGTCTCCACCTTTGTGATGTTGACATTGCCCCGATCAGCTCACAAAGCTGTCACGACCCAGGTGCTAGAGCTGAACTGCATTCTCCGTGGAGGTACATGGAATGGCCCTGTCCTCACCCTTTACCCAATCATGGACTCTGAAGCAGCTCTGCCAAACCCACACTGTCCCTCTCAGGAAGGCAAGCTCTTCACTGCCTTCCTTCCAATCAAGGTCATCTGCAAACAAATCGCCATGTACAACGCAGGTGTGTAGGCAGTATGGCCGAAGAATCACACATATGACTT
Source organism: Cheracebus regulus (assembly GCA_963574635.1). NCBI lineage: Eukaryota > Metazoa > Chordata > Mammalia > Primates > Pitheciidae > Cheracebus > Cheracebus regulus. The sequence continues at coordinate 15,837 of CAUYQU010034983.1, forward strand.
AATTTTTCACACAGCAATCCCAGGAAGCATCTCAAATTGGCCCCATTTTACAGGTTATAAAACCAAAGCTGAAGGAGGTTTCTGGTAAGAGGTGGAATCTCAGAAACTCTAACCTGGCAGCTTCCAGCATCACACACACACACACACACACACACACACACACACACACACACACACACACACAATTTAGTTCTCTCTGTGTCTCGCTCTCTCTCTCTCTTCCCCGCCCCCCGTCTCTCTCCTCTTTCTCTCTCCTTGCACACTGTGCTTTGTGATCATCCGTTTTCTCAGGCCTCATTGGATTCGAGCTGTCTGTACTAGTAATGCCCTGAGAAAAATGGATGGGATTTGGAATCAAAAGATAAGGCTTCCTCCCTATCTCTTGGCTGTGTGACGTTGGATAGAGCTTTTCATGTCTTTGAGCCTCAGCATCCTCAACTGTAATATGGGTGTAACAATGATAACACCTCCCAACAGCATAGCTAGGAAGATTAAATGAGGTACACTGTGTGCAACTGCTTTGTATAGCACAAGGGGTGGCTAAGAAAATGTGATACTTATCACTGCCAAATCAACAATAAATAAGAAAGTTCAGCGGAGCTGGTCGCGTTCCTACCAAGATGGGAGAAGATTGTCTATCCTGTCTGGTTTCTCTGGAAAATACCGCAAAGTCTGTGGCCAGCAAGTCAGTACTTGCTTCTATCCATTCACCATCACTTTGCTACAATGTAAGCTTCACTGGGATCAGAATTCTGCTTGCTAGAACACGTTCTTCACTGCTGTGCCCCTAAAGACTAGGTCAGTACCTTGTGCATATTAAACAGTCAAAATATGAAGTGTGTGGGTGAATGAATCGTTTTGATCGTCTACTGGAGAGGATGTCAAGGGTATTGAGTGTAAATATTTTCAGGTGGGTGACATACTCACACAAAAATGTCAGCTGACAGCGCAATATTATGTCACTCATCTTTAAGTGAAGGATACCAAATTATCTTTAATGAGGAAAACCACCAAAGCTCCGGGATGGTGCGTGAAAGGATCCTAAAGTGAAGGCTATATTCTGCCATAGCACAGCTGGAAAATGCTGTGCCAGCTTGCTCTGGAGGTGATACAGAATCCTCCCCTGATGCCGGGGGCGGATTCCAACATGGAGCGAGAATATTATTCTTATCCATAGCTTATATACATATTGAGCACCTATTTTGTCCTGGGTATATAAGTATATCATTCATCTCATCCTCGCCACAACCCTAAGCGACAGGAATCATATTCCTCCTTTTTCCAGGTGAGAAAACTGGGAATCAGAGAGGTCAGGTAGCCTATGCATTGCCATGTGAGGTTCATATTAAGCAGCCAAGGTAGGATCTGAAACTGGTCTCTCCAAGTCCAGAATATATACTTTGCTCTTAAACATTAGATGGCATTGCCTTCCGTTATCTGCGAGCTGGTCCAAAATGCTAATATGAGAAATGTCAGTTTTAAGGTGAAGTTCTAAACCACTATAGGGATGTAGACACCATAAATTCAGAGGGAGGCACATGGACACAAACTATCTTGTCAACAGGAGCTCAAAATGCAATAGAGTATACAGTATAGGTTGCTGTGGAAACACAAAGAAACTTGTTTGCTTTCCATAAATAATCCTGCTTTTTGAGTACACAATCCAATGGTTACTACAGGTGAGCAGGGGGTGACCAGTTACATTTTTCCAATGAATTAAACATTCTTCAGCCCCTTCCAGTCTAGCTACTTTGTTTCAAGCAATCATCAAGTCAATTCTCTGATCTATGGACATCTCCATCTCCCTCTACAAAATCATGTATGGTGATTGGAGGAAGGGGTGTGACATAAGTGATACTGGAGAGGCTGTGTGGCTGCAGTGGGGTGGGAGGTCCCTGGTTTGAGTGCTGTGCTCTGGATTCTGCTGATATGTGTATACAACCTGTGTGTTGCTTTTTTACTGAAGAGTTTTCCCCCTATTTCAAATATGGTGGATCCATATGAGATGTGGTTGCAACTCCGAGTTGAGACTTCAGTGTAGGTGCTCAGTGTTACATTTGCTGTGACAATGGTCTCTGATCATTTTTCATCAGACACTGTACTGGGTTGAACGGTGTCCCCACCAAAATACATGTCCACCCTGAAGGTCACAAGGTGACCTTAGTTGGAGACAGGGTCTTCACAGATTTGTTGAGAGGATGGATCAATTAGGGTGGACCCTCAATGCGACATGACTGATGCCCTCACAAAAAAGAGTAGAGAATACCCAGAGACACAGATACACGAGGAGGAGAACACCGGGTGAACATGAAGGCAGAGATTGGAGTGAGGTGTCTACAAGCCAGGGAACACAAGGATTGCCATAACCACCGGAAGGCAGAGGAGGCAAGGAAGGATTCTCCCCTGGATGAATCGGGGGTAGCATGGTCCTGTCAACACCTTGCTTTCAGACTTCTAGCCCCAGAACTATGAGAGAATACATTTCTGCAGTATTCAGTCATGGAGTTTGTGGTAATTTGTCACAGCAGCACTGAGAAACGAGTACACCAAGCAGTAATAAAAGATGTTGAGCCCACACCTACACTCTATGTATCTTTGCAAATTTACAAATTATATACTGGAAATGCTGTATAAATATGTAATTCTCAGTATAAAACACACACCAAAATTAGGCTTATGCACAGACTGGCCAATATTCCCTTCCCATGCCTCAGTGGCTCTACTTGCCATCTTTGCGAGTGCACACCTCATTTTGTAGAACAAGGAGCTCCGAGATCTACTCACCCTCATTAGGGTGGCCATGAAGTGCTTGTCAGCAAACATTCAGCTGCCTTCTGGACCCTTTCATCAGGCTGGTGGGACATTCTCAAGCTCTTTTAAAGCTAATGGGAGCTGATGAAAGTTCAGGAATGCAGACGTGGGTTCAGTCTGTACAAATCCACTTCGACTGACATGTCTTCACACAGACTGCAACAAATCTTTCCTCCTATAACGGCCAGAAAGGCCCCAGTGGGTTGATGGCCCATGCCCCCCATCTATATCCGGCATTCTCATCCATCTAAAGCCTCCACCTGTAGGGTTTTTCACACAGGTCACACGTAGCTAAATAATTTATATCTCTCTGTCTCTGTCTCTCTTCTCTATTTATTCCACCCTCTTTCTGTCTCACTTCCACTGGGAGTGTGGTTGGAGGAGCACTGTGATTTAACCCTTTTGTCTAATTGCCAGACTTAATTCTCCCATATAATGTTACCCTTTTCTTCAAGAGGATATCCTCTGGGACCATCAGGCCTGCTGCAAGGCAAACCATTTATTGTAGAAGAATCAATAATACTCACATTCATTATTTCAATATAGCAACTCCATTATATAGCTTCGCTTCTGGAAAGTAGCCAATCCTGAAAGCAGCAGAGGGTGAAAACATCACCCCCACCACCTATGACCTCTGTCACCTCCACTGATATAACTTAGATGAGAAGCATCAAGGTAGGACTGCTCCTCTCTTGAATACGAAGCAAAAGGAGAGGCAGGGGGTGGGGGTGATCCTCACAGGCGAAGGTGATAACCTGATACCCTAGGCTCAAAATTCTATCGCTGTTCTCTGGAGAACCTAGTAAGATCCGAATGGAGTGTTTCAAAGGGGCCTCTATTTCTGGGGAATTTGGGGATGAAGGCTAGGCAGGCCTTTTGCTCCCAGAAGAGGGCAAAGGGACAAGCCACCTAAGAGCCTTCACCCTTGGGTAGGGGGGAGCAGCCTTTCCAAGGGATCCTGCCAGATCGACCACTCTCCTGGTGCACTGGTGGTAAGGAGAGAAAGTAACCCACTGCTAGAGTTCCCTAGACCGGTGTGTATGTTTTGGGGTCAAATATTATTGGTGAGACATGGCCTCTAATTGCTATGAACAGAATGTGGAGTGTGTACCCCTTCCACAGTGACAATTAAAGCCAGGGCGCAGGGTCTGATTAAAGGTCTTTGTTTCTATTTACCTGCCCATTTTTCATTGTGAAAGTTTTATTCAGAAACATATTCAATTTTGAAAATGGGAAAAAGAAGAGAATCACCCAAAAGCTGCCCAGGCTCAACCCTGTGGCTCAAGGATCAAGAGAACCATGACTGCTCACGGAGTGCATTGTAATATGCTTTCTGCTTTTATGTGTTTGAAATTTTCATAATAAAAAGTTAAAAATAACTTGCTTGGATTAGTGAAGGTAGTGTGGGGCCATGAGGTTAGGAAGAAGAAAGAGTCATGTTCATGGGAACAATAGCAAGAGAAATATGAAAAAGGCCCGTGAACGACATATTCATAGACCTTATGCCAATTGTAGATTCTGACAGAGATAAGCCATCCTTGAACAAATTGTGCAGAAAATGGCCTTGCAATATGAAACAGTGTTTATTTTCCAAAGAAAGAACATGGAAGGAAGGAGTTGTCTTTTGGATTTCTTAATCAAATTTTACTTTTAAAAGGCACCGTTTTCCTGTTTGTTGTTGTAGAACAAATAAACAAATTATTTGTAAAATAACATCCACCCTTGGTAAGAATGTTGAAGGCGTCCCGCTTGAGATTTGCTTACCTATAGAAAACAAGGTGACAGAAGGTATGAACTGTCTCATGTGTGAGCTTGGTAGAGAAAATAATTGAGACACAGAGAAAGTAATGAGGAGTCAGAAGCAAAGGCTCATGTCTTTGCCAAAGTCAGCGCCATTTTCAAGACAGTAGAGATATAACAAAGGAAGCTTGCACTGTTCAGAAACTTCTGTTTAGGGGATCCTCTGTCTCTGGGTATCCATTACCCTGGGACAAGAGGTGGCGCTCGTACCAGAGTGCCCCACCAAATATCATACCTCTGTTCACTGCTGCACTAGTGGTAAGGTATGGAGTGCTAAGTGGAAAAAGTTGAGGAAAGTGTGTGATTTGGTGTGTGGTAGTGGGAGCACGCAGTAGTGTTTGTGCAAGTGTGTGTGCATGCGTGTGTATGTGTGTGTGCGTAAAGGCAAATCTTGTGGAGATAGGGTGGCCTCTTACCGGAAAGGGGAGGTGAGAAGTTGTCCCGTTTTACATAAACTACATTTTAAAATCAAATGTAGAGGAAAGTGATCTGAAAGAGGTTTCATTCTTTTTATTTTTTTAATTTTTTGACCTTTTGTAAAACATAGCACATTAGCACATTATAGTCATTTTTGGAAACAAAGAAGCACGAAAGTCACCTATTGCCTCACCATCACAAATTCCCACTGTACGCATTGCAATATATGCAACCCCCTCTATATGCATATTTTAGGGGGCTAAGATAATACCATAAATGGGTTTTACACCTTGTATTTACTTTACTTGGCTGCATCTTGATTTGTGAATGTAGGCAGGTGAGTCCTCGTGAAGATATAAAAATTCAATCACATTTGCCCACACATTGAACAAATTGCAGTTTTCATAATGATACAATTAGATGTAATCTAATTGACTCTAATGGCAGATGGAAGGAGCCTCAAGTCTCTCAATCACTGTCAAACTGTGAGGTGGGGCCTGACAGGAGCAGTGGAGGAAAAGGTGGTTTAAGGTCCCCACTCAACACAGGAGTCATTTGCCCTTTCTACCGTGCAGCTCACACAAAGTGGACCGACCACTGCTCCTGGGCACACAAACTGGTTTCAGAAACATGGGGCCACAATAGGACAAATCCCATCGGAGAATCAGGAAAGCAACTGAGAGCTGAAGATAATCTACCCTGGTGTCCAGAACTCCGTCCACCCCTAAAAGAGGGCTGGCAAGGGAAGGAAACCAGGAGAGCACACACAAACAAGGATGGTATTCACAATAACTTACCAAGGGTATGGTAATATCAATCAATACATAAATCTGTATACCAACAAAATGTTGAAATGGGTTCCTTTATATCCCCTCAGTAAGTGATTTCTGATAAAACTATGTAACACCTGATCAAAGTTGTGGCCCGACAGCTGATTTCTCTTAAAATGCTTATATATTGCTTGATAGAATTTCCAAACTCCTTTCATTTTATTTTTTTCTTGAGACTGAGTCTCGATCTGTTGCCGACGCTGGAGTGCAGTGGCACAATCTCGGCTCACAGCAACCTCCGCCTCCCGGGTTCAAGTGATTCTCCTGCCCCAGCCTCCCAAGCAGCTGGACATACAGGCATGCGCTACCACACCTGGCTAATTTTTGTATTTTTGTAGTAGAGACAGGGTTTCACCATGTCGGCCAGGCTGGTCTCAAATTCCTGACCTCAGGTGATCCACCCGCCTCGGCCTCCCAAAGTGCTAGGATTACAGGTGTGAATCACCTCACCTGGCCAGAATTTCGAAACTCTTTTGCAGCTGCAGTGATATAAGGAGTCCGACTGGGTCCAGGGATTCTTCCTACTTTCATTCTTCCAATTTTTAGCTTTTCAGAATCTTTCTTCTTTCTGCAGGTTACTTGAAGTAACAAGGTAAACAAAGTTTATTGAGAAAAGACTTTTGAATATTTGCTTTATATCCTTTATGACACCAGCCCGAGATAATTGAGGAATTGTCACCAAAGGAAAGCATTTGCAAAATTATCTGAAACGTTGGCTGCAATTTCAGACTTTCTTCCTACCATTCCATGGTCAACACCTTTCAAATTCTCATACATGTTCATGTGAGGATTTTTGCACTAACCTCATTCTCTCAAGCACAGCCCATAAGCTTTGGTACGTTACTTCGGATGAGATTCCTCCCAAATTTCACATTTTAGGTCAATTTCACTAGGCTTCCTGCTGAAATAGTTAAATTTGACTATCCTGACTTGAGCACTGAGATGCCTGTGTCCTGGAAACCTCTCTGAGGGACATGCAAAGACCCAGGCTTCACAGATGGGTGCAGAAATTTGGGATGTGAGGAAGGACAGGCTTCTTACAGGTGGCCCCCAAAATAGGGGCTGAAAGTAACCCTGTTTTCAGTGTGAAATGGACCCCGCGTCACACAGATTATGCGCTTTCCCTAGTTTACATGGTTTATTTTTAGTGGGGTGGTGGTGGAGTCTCACACTGTCACCCAGGCTGGAGTGTGATAGCGTGATCTCGACTCACTGCAACCTCCACCTCCTGGGTTCAAGCGATTCTCCTGCCTCAGCCTCCCCAGTAGCTGGGATTACAGGCGCCTCCCACCACGTCCAGGTATTCTTTTGTACTTTTAGTGCAGACGGGGTTTCACTATGTTGGCCAGGCTGGTCTCGAACTCCTGATCTTAGCTGATCTGCCCACCTCGGCCTCCCAAAATGCTGGGACTACAGGCGTGAGCCACTGCGCCCGGCCTCCATGGTTGTTTTTAGCCCCTGACTGCTGATATTGGCAACTATGATTTGGGGCCCTCAATAATGGATTGAACATGGTGACAACACTCCAAGTGATGTGAATTTAGTGCGCGACTTAAGCATGTTGCAATCCTGAGCATTAGCACTCTGTCTGTGGATCAACAGTTGTGACTGGAATTGTCATAGTGCCGGTTTAACTTTTAACATTGTGAATACAGCGGATTCACTGTACATTGTGAATACAGATCTAAGAATTCACAACATGAAAATGAGAAGGATGACAGTACCACTGCCAGCATGTCCAAAAATAAGACAGATAGACTACTGTGTTATTTTAGTGACAGATGGAAGAACACGTACGACTGGATTAGGGAGGTAAATGACAAAACCAGAAAACACTACGCACAATGCAGAAATAACTTGGAGTCAGGTATGTTGGAGAAGGGGATGTGAAAGCAATCAAAAGACTCCCCAAAAGGTCACCAATGTCCCATTGGAAACGGAGGCTGCTGAATTATTGTGGGCGTACCACACTGACCCAGCACACGCTGAGCTTCCGTTTCCTTGATTGCTCCATGAAACCCAGTGAGGTTACATTCAGGGTTTGCGACGAACGTGTCCTGTACGTGAATAAGAGAAAGTTAGATCGCAGATGTGTTGGGGCCTTAGAATGGGTGTAGAACTCTTTCTGTGACATCTTACCAACTAACATGCTTTCTAGAGTATATCAAATGATGTGTCCATCCAACGGCAAAAACCAAAACATCTCCCGCAAGCTCTCATGTAATTTGATTTGGAAAAGGCAGTTGCGAATAGTCTTCTTGATTCCTGTGAAGATTTTAATGAAACTGCAGACGCACAGAACAAAAGGTTGCCGATATCTTCTCAAATACAAACTCAGCTTTGCTCATCCATCTGCATACTGGAAAGACAGAGTGAGTATACAACTTGGCAGAATCCATCCAGCCTACAAACTTGTATCAAAGAAAATGAAAAGCTCTTACCTGTTAAATGTGCTTCACGCCATGTCTTCAACACCGATGAGAAGAAAAGTGTGATTTGCTTACCTGTGATTTTGAGACTTATATCGTGAGGGTTTGTTGCCACTTTTTAATTTCCTCAAACATGCAGAAGTAGGTAATGAGGTTTTACAGAAACGTGGGACTGTAAGACGTCTGTCATTGCTGCCGACCATAGAAAAGATGTTAAGATTCCAGCTGCCCATAAAATCCTGTTTTCAAAGTGTGAGACAAGAAGAATGTCTTTCTCTTATTTGGAAATAATGCTGAAGATAGGAATGAAGAAAGGGATTACAGTAAAATGGAGACGAGGGATACAGTAAAGCAGAAATGTATACGCCATTGCTCCAAAACCGTCCTTGACGAGGCCGAAAAGTGCTTAAGAACCTATCAACTGACTGTCCCTGAATTATTCCAAGTTTTGTGTAGGTTGCAATAAGAACTGACATGGAAAAAAAAGAAAAGAAAAGAAAAGAAAAAAGAAAAAATGGGAAAAGGAAAAGAAAAAAATGTCACTCTTTATTTTTTGGCAAAAAGACTGCTTAAGAAATCAAGAGGAAAACAGGTCACCCGCAAAAGGCTTTCCCATAAAACAGGACTTTCTCGACCTCTTTGCTAATAATTTAACTTACAGGAAATCCAACTTCAACACGGCAAGTTCAAATTACCCTTGATCTTTTAAAACCTTTTTCCCAAGAAAGAGGGATGTAACATAGGATGACATCCAGTGCGCTTCAGAGCATTTAAGAATTATGGGCGCTTTAGCCATGGACAGTCTATAGGAGGAATTATTGATACAAAGGACCCGATTGACTGACAAAGCAAGTCTTATGTATAGGAAGGAAATGCACATTTCTGGAAACCTGGAAATCAGTTTCTACAATCTAAAACCTACTGTAGGTAGGAGTAAAACCCATGCTCACAGGCTTTTGTTGAGAGGATATTTAGTTCAATGTCATTACATTGAACCGATGCCAGGAGGCAATCTAATGTGGCCTTGAGAAGAGGCGAACTGGATATGTCTACGTAAATGATAAGTCTGACTGAGTGCTGATTAGCCACTGCACAAAAGGGAAATAAAAGGAAGTTGTAACATGGCACGCAGTTCAGAGAAGCGTTATGACAGAAAAACTAAAAACATCTTGCCACTTTGGGAGACAGAATGAAACAAGCCAGTGGGTTTTTTTTGTCGTTGTTTTTTGTTTGTTTGTTTGTTTGTTTTAATGTAGGTAAATATCCGTTTGGCAATTTCTGCTGTATCTGCATATGCCTTTTAAAAAGTCTTACGGTTGTGTATGCTAAAAAATAATAGTAATATGGCCAACAAAAATTTACAATCCAATAAGAATGTTTTTAAAAAGTTACCGTAGATTGCTGTGTCAAAGGGCAGAAAGGAACATTTTGCTATATCGTTATATTTTTCACAGCTACTCTGTAAATAGTCCATTTATTTGATGCTACTATTTCCCACTGTAAACTAGTCCCATTTTCACCTTGTTAAAACAATGGCATTTATGAAACCAAAGAAAGAAATATGGAAGGATATGTAACTTGAAGTGAACTCTTATTTTTATGTTAAAGGAATACTGCACACATTTACTACTACTAATCATGACACAATGCTTTCTTGTCTCCAACGCATATAGCCAAGGGTGATGTTCTAAAGAATCTGGTCACCCCAACCTTCATTTTGTGATTTGTAAGATTTCTAAAAGGTTGCCTTCTCTTTTCAGTAGACAGGTATCAGAAGCGAGACTGAGTTTGGATGGCAAAGATAGAACCATCGTTTGATTTCTTTATGAAGTTTCGTTAATATTTCATGGACCAAATGACTTTTTTATTATACAGAAGATATTTGTCAGAATTCTGATATTTTCTGAGCATTTTTTCATTTGCTCTTTGAACATTTGTACATTTGAATTTTCTATGATTTCACATGCATGATGGTATGGAACTGATACGTGCTGATTGTTTAATTTCTTCATCATCAATGATGGGATGTATTACTTATTTGAAGCACAAGCATAACAGAACACAATTGTCTGTCTTTAAAATGTATGGGTTTAGCAATTTTAACTTTTAGATCTGACATTTGAGGACCATTTGCATCCAACACTGAAATCACCTGCAAACAGAGTACACTCTAGTTGGAGAGAGGGATGCTGTGTCTGAGTGTGGAGGTTCAATCCTGACTCTACTAGCTATTAGCTGTATGACATTATTTCACCTCATCTGCAGAATGAGGATGGTAATAGTAAGCACCTCATCGAGCCATTTTTTCCCTTAGTGGACAGACCATTCTGAAAGTTCGATATGCTTCTAATAGGAACCAAGGATATTGCAATGAGGAAAAAAGAAAAACTGCCTTCCCTTGGGCCACTTTGCTCCTATTGGAGGAGACATCAGATACACGCATATTATAAAGTGGGAAGTAAAGTCAAATAAAATGAGTAAAGGGAAACAAAACGCCCTTTATTCCCTGAGATGGTGGGTGGCGGAAGGCCTCTCTGGGTGATATTTGAGCAGAAACCTGAATGAAGACAAGGCAAGTCATAGGGAAAGACAGTTTCAGGTAGAGGAATGTGTGAAAAGACCCTGAGAGAAGCAAAGCTCACGCTTTGAGAGAGAGCAAAGAGCTTACATATATTTAGCTTTCGCTATGTGGCAGACTCTGTCCTATGCACTTGCTGTTTCTGCAGCTATCGAATTCTGTCCACATCTCTCAAAGATAAGTGCTACTAGTATAATCAGCCTGGTTTTACGGATGAAGAATTCAAGAAACATTGTGGAAGCTCTCCAGGACAATGGTCTGGGCAAAGTAGTAATTCTTGAGTAATAACCCACAAATGCAGGCAACCAACGCAAAACTGGACAAATGCTATCGCATCTAGTTAAATGGCTTCCGGACAGCAAAAGATACAATCAGCAAAGTGAAGAGACAGCCCACGGAATTGGAGAAAACATTTGCCAACTGTCCATCTGACAAAGGATTAATAACCAGAATATCCACGGAGCTCAAACAACTCAATACAAAATAATCGAATAATCTGATTAAAATACGGGCTAAAGATCTGAATAGACATTTCTCAAAAGAAGACACGCAAATGGCAAACAGGTATAAGGAAAGGTGCTCAGCATCCCAGGCTGTCAGAGACATGCAAATCAAAAGTACAATGAGACATCGTCTCACCCCAGTTCAAATGGCTTTTATTCAAAAGGCAGGCAATAAGGAATGCTTGCGAGGACGTGGAGAAAAGGGAACCCTTGAGCACTGTTGGCGGGAATGTGAATTAATACAGCCACCATGGAGAACAGTTGGAGGTCCCTCAGACAATTAAAAGTAGAACTGTCATATGACACAGCCATCCCACTGCTAGCTATATACCCAAAAGAAAGGAAATCACTATTCTGCACTTCCATCTTTATTGCAGCTCTATTCACAGTAGCCAAGATTTGGAAGCAACCTAAGTGTCTCTCAACAGACAAATGGATAAAGTAAATGTGGTACATACGCACAGTGGAGCACTATTCTGCCATAAAAAGAATGAGATCCTCTCCTTTGCCGCAACATGGATGGAACTGCGGGGCATTATGTTCAGTGAAGTAGAATGATGGTAACCAGAGGCTGGGAAAGGTGGGGGCTAGGGGAAGTGAAGATGGTCAATGAGTACAAAAATACAGTTAGGTAGGAAGAATAAGCTCTAGTATTTTGGGTTTACTTATTTATTTAAATTTTTGAGAGTGAGCCTCACTCCATCACCCAGGCTGGAGTGCAGTGTCGTGATCTCAGCTCCCACTGCAAATTCCGCCTGCTGGGCTCAGGCGATTCTCATGCCTCAGCCTCCTGAGTAGCTGGAATTACAGGCCTGCGCCGACGCACTCGGCTAATTTTTGTATTTTTAGTAGACACGGGGTTTCGCCATGTTGGCCAGGCTGGTCTCGAGCTCCTGGCCTCAAGTGATCCATTCACCTTGGCCCCCCAAAGTGCTGGGCATACAGGCGTGAGCCACCATGCCCGGCCCAGATCTGGTATTTGATACCACAACAAGGTGATTACGGTCAACGAGAATTCATTGTACATTTTAAAAGGACTCAAAGAGTATAATTGGAATGTTTGTAACACAAATAAATGATCAGTGTTAGAGCTAACGGATACCCCATTTACCCTGATGTGATTGTTACACATGGTATGCCCGTACAAAAATATCTCTTGGACCCCAAAAATATATACAACTACTATGTACCCATAAAAATTAAAAATAAAAATGTAACGTTTCTGTTCTTTGAAAGATAGTATAAAGAGAATGAGAAGACAACCAAAGACTGGGAGAAAACATTTGCAAATCCTATATCTTATAAAGCACTTTTATCCTTTCATTTCTAGTTTTCTAATACTTTTGTTAATTTTTAGTTACGAATGTAGATTAAATTTTGAAAAATACCTTTTCTCTGAACCTGTTGAGATGATCACTTTGTTCTGTTAATGTCATGAATTAGATTCACTCCTGAATGTTGAACTAGCCTTGTATTTTTTACAAGAATGAATATCACTTCATTCTTATACAACATCCCTTTATAGCTTCCTTGATTCAATTTGGTAATATTTTATTGAGAATTTCTGGATCTCAGGTCATGAGGGACATTGGCCTTTTCTGATAATAAAAGACCAACAGGGTCTTTTATTGGTCTTTTATCTATGTCGGGTTTGGCTCTTTCTTCTTTGACTCATGGGTTACTTAGAAATATGATTTTTAAGTACCATATGATCGAGACTTTCCTATGTATCTGAATGTTACTGATTTCTAATCGGTTGTGAGCAGGGAATGTACTCTGTATGATTTTCTGCCTTTGGAATTAGTTAAAATTTGTTTTATGGTCCCAGAATATAGTGCATCTTAGGGTTGGCAGAGTATGCCCGGTGGGCTGGCAGCTTGTTATTGTCGATTATGGGTTTTTTTGTTGTTGTTGTTTGTTTGAATACAGTCACACCAATTTATTTGTATATTTTTTATGGATGCTTTTATACTAAAACGTCAAAGTTGAGTAGTTTACAACGCCTAAAATATTCACTATTTTTCTCTCTCAGAAAAGTTTCCCAATTCTTGCATCTTACTGAATACTAAGCACATTTCAAAAGATGTGCACAGTCAGCCCTCTCTCTATCTGCAGCCTACACATCCGCGGATACAACCAACTGACAACGGAAAATCTTTTTAAACACAACATAAAAATAAAAATGGCAATACATAAAGAAAAAGTAATCATACAAATTAAAAAATACAGCATAACCGTACTCACATAGCGTTTGCATCGTATTAGGTATGGTAAGTCGTCTAGAGATGATTTAAAGTACACGGGAATATGTACATAGGCGATATGCAAATACTATATCATTTTATATAAGAGACCTGAGCATCCGAGGATCTTGGTATTCACGAGAGTCCTGGAACCAGTCCTCAGCAGATACTGAAGGAAGACTGCATTTTTCTTTCATCGGTGGTGTATTTTATAACTATCAGTTACCACAAGTTGGTTCATAGTGTTATTTAATTTTCTGTATCTTTATTGACTTATTATGGCCTTTTGTTTTATGAATTATTGGAAGAGCAGTATTAAAATATCCAACTATGATTGTGGGTTATCTGTGTATTCCTTTAATTTTTGTCAGCTTTAAGAGTTAATACATTTATGATTTTGAAATAATGCAATTTGTTTTTGTATCACTCTGTCTTTAAAAATGGAGCATACCAAAGTTTTTGTGGAAAATAAAAAAGAGAAAAGAGCACACAATATACACCTAATAAATGGTCTGTAATTCTTTGGCCCGCTAAGCAGGCGAAGTGCTCAGGTCATCCTGAAGCAAGCCTAGTCAGAGCTTGGAATTCAGAGGTCTGCGCATGCATGTGGGGAAAAGCGCTGTGTCTTTATTTTCACCCACCTCTAACTTAAAGCAATCATGTCCTGAAACTATGAGCCTAGGCGTGGAACTCCACTGATATTAGTACTACGTGTGACTGTGTCACCAGTAAAAATTTTGGTATCACATTATACTTCTTTCACATTTCTCAAAGTGTCACTTATGCCCAGCACCATTTTGAAACTATGGTAATTATTATACCCACCTTGTGATAGTTATTTAAGGTTTAATAAAAAAAACACACACACATTTCTTCATATCACAATGTCTTTCTAAAAATACAAAATGGCATCTCCATATAAGACATTTTTTATAATCCAGTGTATTTAGTTATATATATTTATGTTAAACAATATTGTTGTCTTAAGGGATGCACAGACTGTACCAGGATACCGAAGGGATCCAAGGCACCAAAAGGCTGATGATCCCTAGTGTGATGGGATCCCTACTGTGATGGTTAATGTTAGGTGTCAACTTGACTGGATTGAATTGAAGGATGCCTAGATAGCCGATAAAGTATTCTTTCTGGGTGCATCTGTGAAGGTGTTGCCAGAGGAGATTGATGTTTGAGCCCGTGGACTGGGAGAGGAAGATCAATCCTCAATGTGGGTGGGTACCATCCAAGTGGCTGCCAGAGCAGGTAAGGCAAGGCAGATGGAAGTAGGTGGGGCAAGCTGGTGTGCTGAGTCTTCTGGCTTTCATCCTTCTCCCGTGCTGGTTGCTTCCTTCTATTCCTCCTGCCCTTGGACATCAGACTCCAGGTTCTTCGGCCTTTGGACTCTAGGACTTACACCAGTGGTTTGCAGGGGGCTCTTGGGCCTTGGGACACAGACTGATGGCTACACTGTTGGCTCCCCTACGCTTGAGGCTTCTGGACTCAGAGTCACTACTGGCTGCTTTCTTCCCAAGCTTGCAGACAGCCTATGATGGGATTTTGCCTTGTGATCATGTGAGACAATTCACCCTGACAAACTCCTTTTCATATACAGATATGTGCGTGTGTGCATATACAGACAATTCTCCCTGAAAAACTCCTTTTCATATACAGATATATGTGTATGTATATATATATATATGAGTGTGTGTATATATATGTGTGTATATATATGTGTATATATAGTATGTGTGCATGTATATATATATATATATATATATATATATATATATGCAGGATGCATATATCCTATTAGTTCTGTCCTCATGGAGAACCCCAACTAAAACCCAACTTACTCTAGGCAATGTTTTGAAATGAGCATCCAAGGGCAAAGGGAAGGCAAAGAGCTGACAGGTCGATGTTTTCACGTATGTAATCTCATGTGCACAGACAATACAGAGGCTTCTGTGGTTGAAGTGCTGGAGCCTCAAAAAGAAAGTGAAGCTGAGGTTGGACCTATTCAGGGGTGGGGGGAGTTGGAGTAAGCTGAGCAGTTTCTCTTTTAACCAAGAGACCACAGGGAGTCACCATGGGTCTGTGGGCAGGAGAGGGCACACACACTCCAGTGGTGTCTGACGCTGCTGCTTCATAAGGCCAGAGGCAGACCGGCTACGAGCTGGGGCACAGGAAGAAAAGGAACAGAAGAGGGGATCCAACCAGTGAGGGGGCGGGGGCAGGGGGCGGGGCAGACAAATGTGGTTCCCAAAGGACTGGAACCCAGTCCATGGCACCGTCCCTAGGCAGGGGCAGGTAATGGCTGCAAGTCTGCCCTTTGGGATGCTGGCCTCTGAGAAGTGAGGTCATTGAGGGAAAGAGGCCCAGGTTGGGAGAAAGAAGGCTGTATGAGACTTCAGGGGTCCAGTTTTCAAGGTACTGAGTGAACCACCAGGAGCACAGAGGCAGGCTTTTTCCCAATCCTGCTCTTTCATACACCACCCCACTCCCAAAGGGCCCCTCGAAGCACGTGCACGCACATGCGCGCGCACACACACACACACACACACACCTGCCACAGCTACAATCTTTAAGAGACGCCTACAGAACACAGTCCTGGGAAACCAGCTCCATCAAACACGGCTCCTGCTACCAAGGTCAGAGGCGCCGTGACCTGGGCTTCTGTACACATTAATCCCACAGCAGTGCTTCTCAAAGTGCCTTCTCCATACCAGCAGCATCCACATGAGCTGGTACAGCATTAGAAACCTAAATCATTGGGCCTCACTCAGCCCACTGAACTGGGAACTCTGGGAGTGGGGTCTAGCAGTCTGTTGTGTTAAGTCCACCAGAGGGTTAGATGCAGCTTCATTTTGGAGGAACCAGTGAACTCCAGAAAGGCCTAAACCATGCAGACTCATTCATTTTCATGTTGACAGAACTGACCCATCACGCTGTTCTGAGGTTTTCCTACAGGAAAATTGTCAATGAAGAAATCTTTTGTTTGGTCACAATAGCATGTGGGCTGACTTAAAGGCGTGTGTAGCTCAATACCAACTGTTTTCAGAAACTTTTTGAAGCACTGTAACAATCCCACTTCCCAAATGTCAAGCTGTTGATTGCAAGCGGTTTTTAGGCCTTTATTAACTAACATTAATCTTCACAGCACATTCCTATGCATTTCCTGATGTGGACCTCAGGCAGGCACTCTGACTCACTTGCTTTTGTGCCCAGTTCTGTTTGGCTGTGTATTCACAGTGCCTGGTGCAGCAGTAGGTGTTCTTTACATATCTGCTGAATCAATGAACCTAGGTAGGGCTGGCGTTCTCATGATTCTGATTTTGCACAGGAGAAAGAGAAGGCTCGGAAGACAGAGGCATTTATAAATTGTGCCCTGCGTCCCTGCCTGCATAAAGGGTGCAAGGCTGTCTCAGAGCAGCTGGGATCCAAGCCACAGGTGGCACAGCTAGCAAATGACTGACTCAGCATTTCCTTCTAGGTCTGCTAGCCCAGAGAGGAGCAACTCTTCGGTTAGCTGTGGCTGAGAAAAAGTCTTTCCATAGGGGAGATAAAA
>CAUYQU010034984.1:0-12062 GCA_963574635.1 Cheracebus regulus
TGAACTTAGAGCTCCATGTGGCTGGGGGAGTCTCACAGTCATGGTGTAGGGCAAAGAAGAGAAAGTCCCCTCTTAACGGATGACAGCAGGTGAAGAGAGAATAAGGAAGACACAAAAGCAGAAACCCCTGATAAAACAAACCATCAGATCTCGTGAGACTTATTTACCACCACGAGAACAGTGTTGGAGAAACCGGCCCCATAATTCAGTTTTCTCCCACCAGGTTATTCCACAACACGTGGGAATTATGAAAATACAATTGAAGATGATATTTGGGTGGGGACACATAGAAAAACCATACCATTAGGTATTCCTTAATTCAGTCAAGTTGACACCTAAAATTAACCATCACAAGTCCAACCCTTATCCACTTGGCACCCATATGCATTTTCTTAAGGCATACTTAATCTCTAAATAAAGACAATAGCAAGGTAATAATTCCACTAGTATGATACAACTATCCTTCTTACAATCAAAAATACATTAATTCCTTCCCCTGAAGAGGAGGTAAATCCTTGAGTGATGTTTACCTTTTGCCTAATGTCCCATAACTTTAATGCTATGATATAAATCAATAATACCTAAAGACTAACATAAAGTCAATATATCTTACATTAGATGGAAGAATAAAATATAAAGAAAACATGTATTTTCTTAATATATGTATATATACACATAAACAAAATATAGAAAAAATACTTATAATTGCTAGTCCTCATTTCTACAATAATCATGTGCTCATAGCTGGAATTTATTAACATCTTCTTCTACTTCCCATTCTGTATTCCCTTTGCCTTCCATAAGAATGTCAGCTGGTGATGGTGCTTTACACAAAGGCTCTGGACCATTCATAATCCTACCTAGACTGAATTATTGTAAATTCCCATTGACCTTAATCACAGGGCATGATACTAGCAGAGCCAACCTAAGGGATCTTCTGTCTTCTAGACATACTCTACCTTACCTCTGTTGTGAAGTAGTAGTCCAATTCACCTCACTAGTCTGGAGAGATCACCCCAGCCAAGACTATAACTCCCTTCTAAGACTGTTGATTTAGATGCACAAGGAACCCAGAGTTTCCTGGTGATAGTCTCAGCTTTGAGTTTAATGGAATCACTGTTGTGTGTCCTGGTGGAAGCATTCCATTCTCTGGAACTAAGACCTTTAAGCCAGCAGCACATAAAGTTGCAAGAACAAGAAGCAAAAATTTGTTAGTGAGTCACCAAGCATAATAGTGAGTGGTGCCAATAATCCACCCTGGCCCTAAATGTTAGTGGCCTTTCCGCAATCAAGTACATTCATTCTATCCCAATAGTCCCCAAAGTCCTAATGTGTTCCAACATCAACTTAAAAGTCCAAATTCAATATAAACTAGATATGGATGAGATTCAAACCATGATGCATTCTGAGGCAAATTCTTCTTTAGCTGTGAGCCCATGAATTAACAAGTTACTTGCGCCCCCCTCCCAAAATACAATAATGGGACAGGCATAGGATAGACTTTCCTATACCACAAGGGAGAGTTAGCCAAGAAGAAGGGTAACTATTCTCAAGTAAGTCCAAAGGCCAAGAGGGAAAACATTAAGTCTTAAAGCTGGAGAATAATATCTCCATGGGGGTGGGGGTTGGACACCCAAGGCCCCAGGCAGCTCCACCTCTATTACTTTGCTGGGCTTGGTACCCCCAGCACATCTTAAGGGCTGGAGTCTTGTGCCTGTAACTTTCCCAGTTTGGAGTTGCATGCTGATGGCCCTACAGTTTGGTGTCTCGAGAGCAGCCCTACTCTCAGGGATACACTAGACATTGCCTGGTTGGGGACTCTCTGCCATGGTGTATTAGTCTGTTTTTACACTTCTGATGAAGGCATACTGGAGACTGGACAATTTACAAAAGAAAGAGGTTTAGTTGGACTCACAGTTCCACATGGCTGGGGAGACCTCACAATCATGGCAGAAGGTGAAAAACATGTCTTCTGTGGTGGCAGACAAGAATGTGAACCAAGTGAAAGGGGTTTCCTCTTACAAAACAATCAGATCTTGTGAGACTTATTCACTAGCATGAGAACAGTATGGAGGAAACTGCCCCCATGATTCAATTATCTCCCACTGGGTCCCTCCCACAACACGAGGAAATTATGGGAGCTACAATTCAAGATGCGATTTGGGTGGGGACACAGCCAAACCACATCATTTCACCCTTCAAATATTATGTCCTCACATTTCAAGACCAATCATGCCTTCCCAATAATCCCCCAAAGTCTTAATTCATTTCAGCATTAACACAAATGTCCACAGTCCAAAGTATCATCTGAGACAAGGCAAGTCCCTTCTGCCTATGAACCTGTAAAATCAAAAGCAAATTAATTGCTTCCTAGATACAATGGGGATACAGATATTGGGTAAATACAGCCATTTCAAATGGGAGAAATTGGCCAAAACAAAGGGGCTACAGGCCCCATGCAAGTTCAAAATCCGGCAGGGCAGTCAAATCTTAAAGCTCAAAAGTTATCTCCTTTGATTTCATATCTCACAACCAGTCACACTGATGCAAGAAGTGAGTTCCCATGGTAATGAGCAGCCCTGCCTCTATTACTTTGTAGGGTACAGACTCCCTCCTGGCTGCTTTTATGGGCTGGCATTGAGTGTCTGTGGCTTTTCCAGGCCCACAGTGCAATCTGACTGTGCATCTGCCATTCTGGGCTCTGGAGGACAGTGGCCCTTTTCTCACAGCTCCACTAGGCAGTGCCCCAGTGGGGACTCTGTGTAGGGGCACCCACCCCAAATTTCCTTTCCATACTGCCCTAGCAGAGGTTCTCCATGAGTGCCCCGCCCATGCATCAAACTTCTGCCTAGACATCCAGGCGTTTCCACACATCTGAAATCTAGGTTCCCAGACCTCAATTCTTGACTTCTGTGCACCTGCAGCCTCAACACCATGTGGATACTGCCAAGGCTTGAGGCTTGGAGCTTCTCAAGCCATGGCCGAGAGCTATACCTTGTCCCTTTTTAGTGGCTGGGACACAGGGCACCAAGTCCCTAGACTGCACATAGCAGAGACACCCTGGGCCAGGCCCACAAAACCATTTTTTTCTTCCTAGACCTCCAGGTCTGTGATGGGAGGGGCTGCCACAAAGATTTCTGACATGCCCTGGAGACATTTTTTCATTGTCTCTGTGATTAATATTCAGCTTCTCATTGTTCATGTAAATTTTTGCAGCCAGCTTGAATTTCTCTTCTGAAAATGGTATTTTCTTTTCTATCACATTGTCAGGCTGCAAATTTTTCAAACTTTTATGCTCTGCTTCCCTTATAGAACTGAATTCCTTTTATAGCACCCAAGTCACCTCTTGAGTGCTTTACTGGTTAGAAATTTCTTCTACCAGGTACCCTAAATCATCTCTCTCAAGTTCAAAGTTCCACAAATCTCTAAGTCAGGAGGAAAATACTGCCAGTGTCTTTACTACAACATAATAAGTGTCACCTTTGCTCCAGTTCCCAACAAGTTCCATGTCTCCATCTGAGACCACCTCAGCCTGGATTTCATTGTCCATATAATTAACAACATTTTGGTTAAAGCCATTCAGCAAGTCTCTAGGAAGTTCCAAACTGTCCCACATTTTCCTATCTTCTTCTCTGCCCTCCAAACTTTTCCAGTTACTGTCCATTACCCAGTTCCAAAGTCACTTCCACATTTTCAGGTATCTTTACAGCAGTGCCCCACTCTACTGGTACCAACTTACCATATTAGTCTTTTTTCACACTTCTGATAAAGACATACTGGAGACTGGGGAATCTACACAAGAAAAAGATGTAATGGACTCACAGTTCTACCTGGCTGGGGAGGCCTCACAGTCATGGAGAAAGGTGAAAGGCACATCTCACATGGCAGCAAACAAGAGTGAGAACCAAGTGAAAGAGGTTTCCTTTCATAAAACCATCAGATCTCATGAAACTTACTACCAAAAGAACAGTATGGGGGAAACCATCCCCATGATTCAATTATCTCCCACTGTGTCCCTCCCACACCATGAGGGAATCATGGAAACTACAATTCAAGATGAGATTTGGGTGAGGACACAACCAAACCATATCACATGCCATTATTCTTACAGAGCTATAGTTGGGGCTGTCTGCGGTGAGTTTGCCCTGTGACAGATATGTGACTAGGTCCCTAGGATTTCTGTGACATCCTTTTAACTCTAGGTGAAGGCCATCATGGTCTTACTTCACTCACTCTGTGTGCCTCCAGAGTCAACACCCTACAGCCAAGGTTTACAGCTTATACCTGCCAGAGTGGTGGATCAAAGCACCTCTGGGCCCACTTGAGCCATGACTGGGGTGGCTAAAAAGCACCATGCTGGAATGTGGGCAACAGAGTCCCTAGATACTCCTGGGCAGTGAGTCTGCCGGGGGCACTCTAGGTCTATCCCTGGAAACAATCCTATCCTCCTAGAGCTCTGGGCTTGTGATGGCACAGGAAGTCTGGGAGTGCTCTGAAATGCCTTCTGAGTCTTTCATTCAGTGTTTTGATGAATATCACCTGGCCCCCTTCTGTCCATGGTAATCTCTTTAGCAAAGGGGAGCTTGGCCACACCCTTAGGTTAATCTCATAAATACACTTTTTTTTCTTTACATGGTCAGTCTGAAAATAGTCAAAATTGTACTTTCTGCCTTCTTTTTAATTTTAAGTTCAGTCTTTAAATCATTCTCTCCTTTCGCATTTTACTTCAGATGACTTAAAGAAGCCATGTAGCATCCTAAATGCTGTGGTGCTTAGATATTTCTTCTGCTGGATATCTTAGGTCATTGCTTTTAGTTCTACTTCCCACAAAGTCCTAGGATATGAACATAATTCTGCCATGTTATTTGTAACTGTATGACAAGGGTTACCTTTATTCTGGTTTCTAATACTTTGGTCTTAACTTCCATCTGAGACTGCATAAGAACGCTGTTCATATTTCTATGAACATTCCAATTACAACCGCTTAAAAACTCTCTTAGAAGTTCAGACTCAACTTACATTTCTTTTCTTCTGAGCCCTCACCAGACTTTCCCTTAATACTGGGTTCATGGTGATCTAGACTTTTTCTAGCTTGCTCCTCTAAATTCTTCCAGTCCCCATCAATTACCCAGTTTCAAAGTCACTTTCACATTTTCAGATATTTGCTATAGCAACAACTCCAGTTGGCATCAATTTTTGTGATCAATTAGTCTGTTTTGTGTGGCTATAACAGAATACCAAAGACAGGGAAATTTATCATGAAGAGAAATTTATTTGACCTATAGTTCTGGAGGATGGGAAGTCCAAGATTGAGGAGCTGCATCCAGTAAGGGCCTTCTTGCTGCATTATTCCATGGGAGAAGGTAGAAGACAAGAGAGAACATATGTGCAAAAGAGAAAATATATTTTCTTACATCTTTTTGTTGTTGTTGTTCTATCTGGGCTTCCAGCTGATTGGATTGTGCTTACTCACACTAAGAGTGGATCTTCCTCATCCAATCCAAGACTCACATGCAACCTTCTCTGAAAAAACCCTCACAGACACATCCAGGAGTAATGCTTTACCAAATCTCTAGGTATTCCTCAGTTGAGTCAAGTTGACACTTAAAATTAACTAGAACACCCTGTTTCAATGTCTTATAGTATTCCATTCATTTGTAGCATCTTACATGCATACACACACACATGGATATATTCTATTTTACATTTCTCTGCTGCATAATGCCTTTTTTATATAATAAAATGTGCAATCATTTCATTTGAAAATAAATTTCAATTTTCTTTTTCATTTTTATTTGAAAAGCAACTTTAATATATTTAGAATTCTGAAATAAGAATTAGAAAATATAATCTTCCTAATTCTGTTTTATCTTTAGATCATAATGCAATGTAGAAAGTCAAGGCAAAAACAAAAATAAACTGATTTGCTACAGGAAATCTATCTCTTTTTTGTCATATACATCAGTTCTGATGGAAGTTAATGTTATTCTTCAAAGAAATTTACATTAACTCTCCTCTGGCTTGCATTCCATAAATTCGCTAAGTCTTCTTGCCTATGTAGTTTTTTAAAGAAGTAATTCTGCTTACTTTTGGTTGTACTCTCTAAAGCAGAAACAGTGAGGTAGATTAGAAAATTCAAAATCAGCTGAACCCACAATTTAGTGTTGAAAATGATTCTAAAGATCATAACCAGCTACCAGGTCACTCATTTATAGAATTGTGTGTATTGTATTTCTGTATTTTCTGTGTAAAGGTTTATGTGAGAACTATAAATAATCAATAAACATTTATTTTGGACTTAATGACAGACCAGGTTCTGGGTGTATAAAGATAAATATAATAGGGCTCTTGGTGTAAAACTGTTTTACTACAGTAAGAAAAAACATGTATGGGTTTTAAAAACTCAAAATATTCTAGTGTGATGGGATTATAGAGCAGTGAACAAATTGCCTCCGCTTGAGATAAAAAATGAAAGCATTCACACAAGTGACTTGGACCGGGATGTCAATGGTGAGGCAAATAAATGTCCTCCAGGTAGCAGGATCGCCTGTTCAAGAGCACAGAGGCATGAAAAAGCCTCATCATAAACAGCAAATAAGTATGAGTAGTCACAGCATGGGGTCTCTGGGAGCACAGTTATAATCTAATCTGCAAAGCATATTTGAACTCTATTCTTGTCATGCTATTCATAGTATGTCAATGAGTTTAGATTATTTTTTTTAAAATAGGGATAGAAACCCATTAGAGGTTTATTTGTTTTTGTTTTGCTTTATTTCCATTTTATTTTTGTAATCAACGAAATTAATAGGGCCAATCTTGTGTGTTGGCTCAAAGAATCTAATGTTCCTATGTTAAAGAGACTGAAGGAGAAAGCAGACAGGATACATTTTAGTTTTCCAATTGTGAGAAGGTGAGGACCCCAACCTGTTAAGACAATGGCAGAGTGATAAAAAGCAAGAACATATGCAATTACTGGAATACTCCTATACCTCTGGAATATTTAAAAAATATTCTCTAAAGGCCATACATTAAATATAATCCACTTATATTTATCTATTTTCTATGTCTTACTAGCAAATTTAATTAATGTTCCCAATGTAACTAATACATAGAATACAAAACTGTCATGCTAGAAGTAGCATTTTACAAAATAAATAATTATGTAACGTACTGTTTTTTTTTTATCATTCATCGAAAGTAGCATCTGGTGCATGGTATATACAAGTTAAAAAAAAAAAAGAATGATTTTAACATC
Source organism: Cheracebus regulus (assembly GCA_963574635.1). Lineage (NCBI taxonomy): Eukaryota > Metazoa > Chordata > Mammalia > Primates > Pitheciidae > Cheracebus > Cheracebus regulus. The sequence goes on from CAUYQU010034984.1 coordinate 7,256, forward strand.
ATTGGCCTTCAAGTATTGGATTGTAAAATGGAAACATTGTGCCAGATGATTCTTAAAATTTACCCCAAGCCTTGATATTATTAGTCTTAATTAAATCAAATAAATAAAGGATGATTATTACATGACACATCAAAGAGCAGAAGCAAGCCCTCTGTAGTTATATGCTGAAATTAAGCTGGCTTGCCTGGTCTGGGCTCCAGAACCCATATACTCATTGTATAGAAATTCAGAAGAATAAACAATAAAAACCAAATAATTTTATCAAACACGACTAAAGGATAATAGTTTTTAAGGTATATATACCACACATGCACACATAGATATGAACACATTTACACAAAAGAAAACCACTTAAATTAACCACATAAAAATGAAACCAAATAAAAATAAGTTTCAGTAGATAGACACAGATATAATACATGACAAAAGGGTTAAGAAAGACTGTGGCTTGTAAACACACCCACACACACACACACACAGAGACACACGCAAACACACACACACACATAAGAAATGACCAAAAACCATATGATGTTAAAGTTTGCATCTAAAATAAAAAATGCAAATAGGAAGGATATGGGCTGGTGAGAATGATAAAAAAGTATATCCTGTAGATAGGAATGTAAAGAAATACAATTTCTGGTAGTCGCCTTGACAATACAGCTCAGTATGTTGAATTCATATGCTTCTTTATCCAGCTACGGCAATGGTAAGAATTCCCTGATAGTAGAACTGTTTGTAATAGAGAAAATAAAATCCTGTTAACAAAGTGTCTGCTCAAAGAAAATTGATTAAAAATTGTGAGATAGATTTTTATGTGCCTTTATAAAATGGCTGTTCAACATATTTAATGAATAAAGTTTAAGAAATTACGTTGAAAAACAACAAAATTCTAATCAGAGATGTAAATACTATGTAAATAAATAGTCATTACAAATTATAAAGTACTACTCACTTTGTTACATTCTCACTCAGTATATTTTTATTTTAGTAAGCTTTCATGTAATTTTAAATTAATGCAATTGCATCCTACAATAAGCATAAATTATGTCCAAGTATAGTAAGGTTCAATTTTGTATTGGGGGAAAATGGATGTATAGTTATATCTCTTTCATGTTAATAAATATTGAAATACAGGTTAGCAAGTAAGTATTCTAGATAGATAGAGATAATGAAGTAAAGGCAAGTCAATATAGAAGGGGTAGTTAAACCCTACAGTAGTCCTAACAGTGGCTTAAAAAGTCATACATGACCATTTTCTCTGCCTCCTCTTCCATATGATTTTTGCTCCACAGTGAAGTGGCTCTGATTTTCCTGAGTTTCCCTCAACACTTCCAGGATCTGTTTTACCCAGAGCTGCCTCTGCATGGAATTAAAACTCACAGGAGCAGTGAGTAGAACGGTGGTGTATTAGTCAGGGTTCTCTACAGGAACAGAACTAAAGGACTGATGTATGTATGAAGGGGAGTTTGTTAAGGGGTATTGATTCACAAGATGGTAAGGTGAAGTCCCACGATAGGCTACCTGCCAGCTGAAGAGTAAGGAAGCCAGTTCAAGTCCCAAAATCTCAAAGGTAAAGAGGCTGACAGTGGGCCCAAGAGCCCCTGACAAACCAGTGGTGTATGTCCCAGTGTCCAAAAGCTGAAGAACTTGGAGTCTGATATTTGAGGGCAAGAATCATCTAGCACAGGAGAAAGATGAAGGCCAGAAGACTCAGCAAGTTGGCTTCCTCCACCTTCTTCTGACTGCTTTATTCTAGCTACACCGGCAGCTGATTAGATGGTGCCCACCCAGACTGAGGTTAGGTCTGCCTTTCCCAGTCCACTGACTCAAATGTTAATCTCCTTTGGCAACACGCTCACAGACACACCCAGTAAAAATACTTTGCCTCCTTCAATCCAATCAAGTTGACATGCAGTATTAACCATCACAAGTCTACCTCTTGTCAACTTGAACCCATACACATCTCCAAAGTTACATATAATCTCCAAATAAAGACAATAATAAGGTCATAATTATGCCTAACATAATACAGCTATTCCTCCTACAACCTGAAGCACACTAATCCTTAACCTAAATGCTATTACATAAAGTTAACAACACTTAAATGCTGATATGAAGTCAATAAATCTTGTATCACATAATAAAGAAAAAAGAAAGGAAATTAAGATACTTTTCTTAGTACAAGTGTAACATGCACAAACATATTCTTAAGGAAAAAGTATTCCTGTCAATTGCAGTCCTCGTTTCTGCACCTGGTCACATGATTGAAGCTGGTGTGGATGACAATCTTCTTCTACTACTTGTAATTCTGTTTCCTTTTTCTTATGCAAGCACCTCAGCAGGTCATGGTTTACTACCTGATGGAGTGACCCAAACCTTTACTCCTGAAGGGTCTGGGCCATTTGTATCTGCCTGGATTGGGTTGTTGTAGTTTCCCATTGATCTTATTCACAGGGAATGTTAATACTAAGAGATGCCCTAAAACATCTCCTGTATTCCACACATAGTCTTCCTTACCTCCACTGTGGAGTATTAAACTGATTTCATCTTGATAACGTGGGTGAATCACTCCAGCCAACACTGTAACTCCCTTCTTAGCCTGTTGACATAGAGTTAGGAGGAGCCCAAAGTGGCCAGGTGTCAATCTCAACTTCCAGTTTAATGGAATTGTTATTGTATCTCCTGATGTCAGCATTCTTTCCTCTGGAACTAAGGCCTCTAGGCCAGCAGAATGTAACGTGGCAGAAACAGGAAGCAAGAATTTTGCTAGTGGATCACTAGGGGTGATGGTGAGTGGTACCCCGTCTACCCTTTGATTCCTGGACTGGTGAATCCTGGCTGTGGGAGAAACAGTACCATATATTAAACACTGATTCAGAACATACACAGCCTTTTGGAGAACTGATTGGACTGAAGGCAGAACCGGGTGGAAGTAATCAGATCATGTGAGTGGTTTCTCCCATGTTGGTCTTGTGATAGTGAGTGTGTTTTCATGAGATGTGATGGTTTTATAAGGGGCTTTTTTTTCCTTTGCTTGGCACTTCTCCTTCCTGCTGCCCATGAAGAAGTTTCCTTTCTTCCCCTTCACCTTCCACCCTGATTGTAAGTTTCCTGAGGCCTTCGCAGCCATACTGAACTATGAGTCAATTAAACCTCTTTTCTTTATAAATTACCCAGCCTCAGGTATTTCTTCATAGCAGTATGAGAACAGACTCATACAGGTGGTGAGGGGAAACTGAGAAGGCTGACTAGGGAGATGGTGCTCAAAGTACACAAAATTTCACTTTGACAGGAAAAATAAATTTTTTTCTTTTCTCTTTTCTTTTCTTTCTTTTTTTTTTTTGAGACCCAGTCTTGCTCTGTCACCCAGGCTGGCATGCAGTGGTGCCATCTCAGCTCACTGCAACCTCCACAACCCAGGTTTAAGTGATTCTCCTGCCTCAGCCTCCCCAGTAAGTGGGATTATAGGAGCACATCACCACACCCAGCTATTTTTTTGTATTTTTAAGAGAGACGGGGTTTCACCATGTTAACCAGGCTGGTCTCCATCTCCAGACCTCATAATCCACCCGCCTTGGTCTCCCAAAGGGAGGAAAAATAAATTCTGGACATCTAACACACAACATGGTGACTCCAGCTAATAGCAATGTATTGTATTCTTGAAAATTGCTGAGAGAGTAGATTTTAAGTGTTCTCACTACATAAACTGATACATATGTAAGGAAATGCTCAAGTTAATTAGCTCAATTTAGTCATTCCACAATGTATACATATTTCAAAACATGCTCTACACAAGCAATACATACAATATTGTCAATTACAAAATAAATAGACTGGGTGAAGAAAGAAAGTGCAAAAAAATTATTCAGGTCTCTGCATAAATGAGATTTTACAAAATTGCTTTTCCTGATTACCATATGAAGGTCTCTCACCTTGAATCTGTTTCTCCTCCCATTCTCCTCTAGATAGGACATAAGATTTCAGGACTTGACCTCTCAATTTTATTCACACAGTTTCCCTAGCACCTTGGACAGTGTGCCTGGCACTTCATAAACTCATTAATTTGAGAGGAGTAATTAGAAACTATTAAACCATCTGTGCATTTATGTCTGTGTAAATGTGTTGTCTGACCATACAAGATATTATATGTATGAATTCTCAAAATTGATTCTAAAAAGTGAAACACTGCTTTATGTTAGTGTTTTCAACACAAATTGGACAAAAGAACATTGATGTGAATTTAAGTTAATTCTTCTAGGTAATGTTTCCCTCTTTAATAAGTTTATTTATCAGAATTTTATTATGATATGAATGTTTGCTTGCAAAATAGTGAGATCACATTATGTTATGACTGTAATTTTACAACATAGAAATAAATAATGCTTAAATAAATTGTTAATTTCCACATATAGTTTCACATATCCATATCTGTGTACTAAAATGATATGTTATGAACTGACTTGAATCCTCCTCAATTCATATGTAGACTCCCTAAGCATGAATGTGCCTGTATTTGGAGATAGACCTTTTCAGGAGGTAATTAAGATTAAATGAAGCCATAAGGATGGGTCCTAATCCAGTAGAACTGGCGGCCTTATTTAAAAAAAAGGAAGATACAACGGAGAACTCCTCCCCCTACCCCTCCCCTCCCCTCCCCTCCCCCCTCCCCTTCCTCTCCCTCTCCCCTCCCCTCCCCCTCCCTCTCCCCTCCCCCTCCCTCCTCCCCCTTCTCCCCCCTCCCCCTTCTCCCCCCTCCCCTTTCTCCCCCCTCCCCCTCCCTATACTTCCTCTCCCTTCCCCTCCA
>CAUYQU010034985.1:0-37350 GCA_963574635.1 Cheracebus regulus
ATTTATAATATTTATTCCAGTGATCTTGTACCACTACTGCAGTGTACACAGCATTGAATCAAGCCTTTATATCTGGTAGTATAAGCTATCCAACTTTGTGCTTTTTCTTCAAATTGCTTTGGTTCTTCTTCAGCCTTTATAGTTCTATATAAATTCTAGAATCAACTTGTGAAAAGTAATGCCAGAAGTTTGACTAGGATTGTACTGGATGTGTAGTCAATTAAAGGTGAATTGATATATTTATAATATTTATTCTTCCAATCCATGACCATGATATTTATTTCCATTTATTTATGTTTTTATATAAATAAAATTGTAAGGTTCCATTGAGAGGTCTTGCACATTTGTGTAGGTATTATTACTAGATATTTGATTTTTTAATACTATTATAAATGGCTGTACAAATGCATCATGATTCTAACTGGATTATTTTTACTGACATCTGGTTGCATTTACTCTAGATCAGCGTGTTTATGTCTTGTATCTTTCTTTAGGCAATGTTTTTCCTTAGATTTTTGGCTAGTTTCCTTCGCAAACTTAGAATGCCCATGCATTCCAAAAAAGTTATGGATGTGAAGTAAATCTCTCTCTTATTTTAAGGGTCAGATTGATGTGAGTTCTATACATCCTCAGGTGGAAACTTGAAATTGGTTTTCAATATTTGTGTAGCTTTTTTTTTGAGTAATTAGCCCATTTAATGGAATTAGTGTTATCTTTGGCCTTCTCTTATTTCTTATGTCTTAATCACTTTAAAATTAATAAAATATTTCAGTCTTTCATTTTTACTCTAAAATTTCTGTTTAATATTATTTTACTTTAATGTTCTTATTGGCTATACAATGGATTACAATATGCTTTTTTAAGTTAATAAAGCCTAATATGAATTGCTACTTTTATCATTTTCCCAATAATGATAGAAACATGGAATACTTTAACTCCACTCTTCTGCCTTTTGCATTATTGTTGTTTTACGTTTTAATTCTACTCATATTGTGAATCCTACTAGATCTTAGTAACACTGTTTTGTACACCAATATCCATGTATGTTTACCTAAATATGTAGCCTTTTCTTTGTCTTTCATACCTTCCTTCATTTCCAGTGTTTCTCTTAGGGATTATTCTTACTGTATAAGTCTGCATTAGTCAGTTTGGGTTTCCATAACAATGTAATATAGACTAGGTGACTTCTAAACAATAGAAATACGTTTTCACAGTCCTGGAGTCCGGGAAATCTAAAATCAGGGTATCAGCATGGTTGGTTCTGCTGAGAGCCATTTTCTGGGTTGCAAAGAGCCAACTTTTTGCTGTGTACTTACAGCAAAAGTACTCACTCACTAGTTAGCTCTCTGGCCTATTATAAGGGCACTAATGCCATTCATGAGGGCTCCACCCCTATGGTCTAATTATCCCCCAAAGATCCCATCTCCAAATGCCATCTTGCTGGGATTAGGTTTTCAACATACAAATTTTATGGTGGACATATTCAGTCTAATGTCTTCTGCCCCTGACCTGCCCCCAAAAATACATTCATTTCATCCCAACAGTTCTGAAAGTCTTAATGCATTCCACTGTCAACTTTACAGTCTAAAGTCTCATCTAAACATCTAAATTGGATATAGGCAAGACTTGAGGTACAATTCATCCTAAGGCAGAATTCCTCTTCAGCTATGAACCTGTGTAATTGAAAAAGTTATACAAAATTCAATGGTCATGCAGGTATAGGATAGTAACTCCCATTTTGCAAAGTAGTAATAAAGGAAGGAAGGGGTGAATGGGTCCCAATCAAGTCCAAAATCTAGCAAGGTAAGCTCCATGAAGGCTTAAGGCTCCAGAATTTAATTGATTAAGGTTTTCATCGATCTTGGAAAATTCTCAGGCATTATTTTTTCAAATACTGCTTTGGTCCCATTTATCCCTATTTCTTCTACTTTTCAGATTCTAATTCCAAATATGTTCAAATCTTTACTGTTTTCTAAATGTCTCAAATATAGATTTTCAATAATTTATCTCTGTAATTAACATATTAGCAATTGATCTATTTTTTATTCAGTCAAGCTGTTATACATGAAGTTCTTAATTTTAGCAACTGTATTTTTATTTTATAATTTGAGTATTTTATGCATTACTGACCTTCAAAAACTCTTCATATTTTCATCTTTTTATAATCATTTTCCCTTTTTAAGCAAAGATGTTATTTAAAATTAGAAATGGGAATATCAGCTTACCAACTTCCTCAGTAACTGTAGAGAAATTAGCTTGACAGTTAAAAATAATATGATGCACAATAAAGTGCCAATTTAAGCTGTCAATCATTTAGAAAACATTAACCATAAAGCACAACTATTAATAATATTCAAGATAATTTTATGGGAAAATGACATTAAATTTCACTTTCATAAAAATACCAGTGAATGGCATTTGTGACTAATATCGCTGAGAAATAGACTGTGGTATGTGGATGAACGCCAAGATCAATGTGCTCATAGTTTTTCTAGTGTACAGAAAAATTATAAATAAATGGGTTAATTTGAAGTATATAAAGTTTTCTTCAAATTGCCTGGTTAAAGTAACCCTTATAAAAATGATTTCAGGCTCAGAGAAAATAACCAGCTAACACTGTCCTGGAGACAATCCTATCTTATCTTTCTGGAGAGAGTCAAGACTGACTGACTGTAGACAGAAAGCATGTTCTTACCAAGCAAAATCTGTGCAGACCCCATCAAAGACACAGGCTTTCCCTGGTTACCCACCCGCATCCTCCCATGTGCTTGCTCCCAAACTTTGTAGTTAGTAGCCAAATAGGGACAAGACCTGAATACTGTTTGCACTAAAGAACCACTTAAAAAAAACCTGGGCCCTGTTTTACATGTTCTGGCTTGTAACAGTGTGAATCACATAGCATGTCCTCAGCAGCTGTGCCCCTTCTGAAGCCAGAAAATGCTTCTAGGAATGAGCACAGAGGATGAGGTTGGAGATTCACAGGACACAGCTTACACTACATGGCCAGAAATGCTTTTCATAAAGCACAGATCTTTTGTTCCTGAGAAGGTGCTTCTTTATTTCTCTCACCCATTCAATTGCTTCTTGTTTAATTTCACATTTTATGAATTGTTTAAAATCACTGATTATCAGAATATTCTTATACAACTGCAGCACCTTCATCAGGAATCGCCTTAATCCATTTCAAAGCCCAGTGACTACAGTGCATGTCAACAGGGAAACAGGTGGTAACAGTGAGCAAATGTTGAGCCATGTTTTGTTCTGCCTCCATAGCAATAGGATAGAAAAGGGTCTATTTGGATACACTGGTTCCAGCAAGGAGAGAAAAAGGCAAGGAGAGGTTCCCTCCCTCTTCCCATGTATCTCCAGCCTTGTATCTCCTATTTAGCTCTGGGATTAAAAAAAAGACAAAAAAAAAAAAAAAAACAAGTGGAGAACACAGGTAGAAAAAATATATTTATTACACAATATGTTTATCTCAAGATTGGGGCACTTCCTCATCTCCTTCTCATGTGGCAGTAGATTGCATTATTGGTACAGGTTATTGACTCCCTCTTTCTTATCAGAAGATTTTCTTGCCCCATCCAATGCATAGGCATGTGCTATGCTTTAGACAATGGAATGTGAGAAGAAATTATGAATGCCACACCCAAGCATAAGCCTAAGAGCCATCACGTACTTCTGTGATTGCTTCTGTTCCTGCTGTTACAGGATGGCATATCTTTCTATCCGGATCCCAGAACCCAAAAGACATGTTAGAAACTGCAAATCATCCCCACTAAGCCCACAGTTAACATGTATATAAACAAGAAATTAGTTAATTATGAGTATTTGAGATTTGGGGGTAATTTCTTACCATAGCAATAATCTAGTGAAAACTAATGAATAAAGAAATCAGTACCAGTTTTGGGGTGTCACCAGAATGAAAAGCTAAAGCATTTATCTCCAGTCCAGGAGACAGACAGTTAAAAAGCTCTTATTGACTCCTGGAAAATAAGAGTAACTCATGTTTTTATTGATAAGGCATTTTGCTACAATGGGTGTATGATAAGTTGGAATGAGCTTATGAATTTAGACAAAGAGTTTGGGAAACTAAAGGCAACCGGCATGTTTTAGCTGTTGTTGGTTATGTTAGAAAAGGTATTACAAGAACAAGATAATTTCAGATAATAAATTGTGTATTGACCAGCAAGGCCAAAAGATGGAATTGACTATTCTCTCCAAATGATGCAAGCTGAAATTAAGTAACCAGGATCAAAACTCAGTGTTATGGTAAAGGCCAAATCATGGACTTGGCCTGATGCTTTTGTTATGACCTCTGAATTGAATGAAGGGAAATCGAGTTAACACTTTTAGTTATACAGCATGTCTCAGAGAACAAAAAGAGCCGAAGGGTGTGACTCTTTTTTGGAAGTCTGCTACCTCAAGTTACATCAATTTACCTCATGTTACTTCAAGCTAAAGTAGAACAGTTTTTAAAAGAATTGTGGAAATGACTGTCAGCACACTGGTATTTTGCAGAATATAAACTGATTAGGCTTTGAGAGAGTTGTGCTGCCAAAATAGTCTGTAGCTGTTTGAGAAGTAAAATGACCTTTGAGCCAACATCTTCTCCCAAAGAAAGAATATTCTTTCATGCCCAGTTCTCGTGTAGCCAAGGAAGTGGATAGGGAAGGATGGACCTACCAGGGTGTGGAGCCAAGACTCTCAGAGCATGATCAACTCGAGACCTGCTCCAAGGTGGCAAGATACTGGGATGGTTGAAATAATGTTGTCTAACAACTAGCTGGGGGTCTTCACAACGTTTGTCCAAACAGATTTCAGAATTTTTGTTAAGCACTGATGGCTGAGTGCTGCCCTCCTTCTTCTTTCTGAATGAGAGTATTTATCGAGATTACCCGGCCCCAATATTGCATGTGGATTATGTGTGGGGCAGCCAACATATCTTTTAAATCTTTGGATAACAAGGAACCTATACACTAAAGTTAAAGTGCCATGTGAGATCCAAGACTTGAAGTCTGATGATGGTGTGATCAGATGACACAATGGGGGTTGCACTTAGAGGAGGGAGTGAATTCTGCATACTTAAGGGAAATGAAGCATATTTGTAAACAGGGTTTTACTCTGGTTGTTTCCGTTGTTGTTTTTGATTGTTCTCTTGCCCTTCTCTGTAAAAACGATACACTTTATGTCCCATAGACATTGTGCTTGGGCCTAAAACTGCCTTTGGAATGTGAGGTGAAGTGATGGTTGCCACATCCAAGTAGATACTTGAAGATATGCATCCAAAGATGTGGATTACTTTTCCTTCTCCTGTAAGAATGTGGTGCATTTGGCTCCTAATCTCAAAAGATACATGACACAAAGCTGTGGTCAACCATTGTTATTTTACACATGAACAAGAAATAAGTGTTCATGATTGCAATTCAGTGCAATACAACTTATTAAAGTTGACTAATATGTCTGCCATAAGTTCAATTTCTTCAGGGAATCATGAGCTTTGTTTTCAAGAAAAACATCTGAGAAAAACAGGTCTTTTCTCAGACTTTAAACATTAACACCTCATTTTGTCATATAGTTCAAGTTTCAGACATCCTGACCTCTCTCTGTCCAGATCACACAAGGGGAAACATTGGGTAGTGAGAAATTCTGTGTGATTTTCCCCATGAGTGTGGAGGCCCCATATGGGGTATTAGAGCCAGAGAGTTATGATGACAGAATGCAGCTGTTGGTGGGCTAGTGGGGTGTGGAGTCTGAGTGAGGTGGGGAGGCACAGGGAGAGGACAACAGCCACCATGGGAGAGCGGTCACACATTGTGGAAGCATTAAGTCAGTGCATGTGTGAAGGATAATGAAAAATAGAACTTCGCTCTTGGAGAATGGACTTCCACACAGTCCTCCTCAACCTTGAAGCAACCTGTATGGAAGTGCAGTTGCCTTATGGCCCATATCATGTCTCATAGATTATCAAGGTGGGTTCTTTTATCCTAGATCTAAGCTTTATGTTTTGTGTGTGGATGACTGTGTGAAGGCTGATGGAGTAAATTAATCTGCAGTCACACTTTGGAGTCTGTCTCTGAGAAGTGGAAACCTCCCACTAATAAACATGACCTCAAAAAGAAAAGGAGAAAAATGAACAGGCAGCACCGGTCCCTTTTCTTCTTACCCTGTACAGGTCAAAGGGAGGCACAGCTGTGGCCCAGAGAGACCTCTCTGATGCCTACCACATGCTCATCTCTCCTGGCATCCTCCAGACCCTCCCTCTACCAGCCTTCTTCAGCTTAACTCTCAGAAACACAGTTGGTGCCTCGGCAGGTCTGATGCCAGCCTTTACTCAGAATGTGCTTAATCCAATTAGAGCATTCTGTCACATTAGAGAGCTCATATTGATTCTCTCTCTCTGAAGGCGGGCCCCATACATGGAGAAACCATCTGGGACTCAGCCATGTTCAGTGAAGAATGTGGATGGCATGGGCATCCTTCCCATTTGGGGATTAAGCCATCTCTTTAGATGAGCTCCTTCAGTTTAATACATGCCCATTTATCAAACTCCCATTTCCCTTCACTTCCTGTCACTATCACATATTTTCTGAGTTTGCTCAGTCACTTGATTTCTATTTATGTATAGTATCCCATGGCTCACCTATGGGACAGGACATTGCAGGGATTGGGGCTACTTACAGGAAACATAGCTTGGTCTATATCCGCAGTGACAGCTTATGAGGAGAAAGGACAGGCAAGGAGAGAAAGCATTGCTGGCACCCTTGTCTGCTCCGTGCCAAGAGCCATCACGTTCCTGCTTCTACTCCAGTCTTACTCTCATGCCCTCCACGCATCTAAGAGGAGGATACAGTGCCAATAGAGCCTTCCAGCACACGAAGAAAATTCACGCTCCTTAACACCTTCCAGTTCAGCACTGTCACATCTCCACAGCAGGCAAAACTCTCTTTTCTAAGATCAGCTACATGCAAACATTTGGGTATATATCAGGTGGTCTCATAAAACACGTCCTGGGTGTCACATTCAGAATCGAGCATCAGAAGATGAAAATGAGGAATAGGGCTGGTAGAAGAGCTCAATTTTTTCCCTTTTTGTTTCTCCCTTCAGTCAAATTTTCCTCCTTATTCCATCAGATTTTAAAGTACCATTTATTAAATTACAATAACTACTCATTCATTCTGACTCATAGTTCACAAAATATCCGGGATTTATTTTATGCCATATTAGAACCCCCACAACACATACCAAATTATGCCACCCCAAAGTTACATTTGTTTTTCTGGCAGGAGAGCACCATTTGTGGGAAGTAATGTTTATGATCGTGTCTTTGGTGACACTTCACACATGTCACATTAACACCCACGAGCTTCGAGAGAGGGAGCGCAGGCGAGAATTGGCAAGCAAACTAGCACTGCCACTCTCAACTGATTTGCAGAGGATGGGTGAAAAGAAGTCGCCTCAGTACAGCAAGATTAGAAGACAGCCTTTCACACAGACTTCTGGACACAGAGAAACTACTGATTGCTTCTTCCCACATAGTGATACACAGGCTGTTCTCCACCTGCTTGTTTTTCACAAACAGAGATGGGCCTGACAACCCAAGAGCTCCAATCTCAAATGTTAATTCTCTTTAAAATGAAAATAGAAATTTTTTTTGGTAATTATGCAAATCTTAAATATACAGCTTGATTAAGTTTACTCAAGTGTACACCCATGTGATCAGTCACCTCAATAGAGCATTTTCAATGCTTGGGAAGGTTCCTCAGTGCTTAGTCTAGTGACCTTGTAGAGTTAATCATTATTCTAACTTTATCACCATATATTTGTTTTGAATGTTTTTGAACTTTCCATCAATGCAATCTACTTTATGTCTATGAGATTAATATACGCTATTACACATATTTATAGTTTTGTTTTTCATTTTCATTGCTGTGTATTGTACTGTGTGACTACAGTTATGTATTGTCCCCTTGTACCTCTGACACACAGCAGAATAATTTCCAACTTTTAGCTATTATGAATGAAGTTATAACATTGCTGTTAAGTATATTTTGGTGAACATAAATAATTGTTTCTCTTGGTATATTCTCAGGATAGAATTTGTTGAGTCACTGGGTATATCTATGTTTAGTAGATACTACTAAACATTTTCCCAAAGCAGTTGTACCACTTTCACTCCCACCAGCAGTATATGAGAGTCCAATTTCCTTCATAACTGGCATTGTCAATCCCTTTAAGTTTAGTTATTCAGGTGAGTATATATCAATATTTCACAGTCTAATTTTACCTTTCCATGATGAGTAATAGCATTGAGAATTTTTTCATGTTTGTGGGCCATTTTAACATTATCAGTTTTAAGTTTCTGATTAAGTCTTTTGGCCATTTTAAATATGATTGCCTGCCTTTTGCTTACTGATTTGAAGTTCTGCCTACAATCCTTTGTGGGATAAAGTTTTGACTTTTAACAAAGTCCAAATTATGAATCTTTTAAAAATAATTGCTGCTTTACAATATTATTTGATAAATATATTTGTACCCCAAAGTCATAGAGATAATCTACTTTTAATTTCTGCTAGAAGGTTAATTGTTTTAGCTTTCACATTTAGGTCCTAACGCCATTGCAGATTATGTATTGTATACAGAGTGAACTGGAAAAAGCAAAAATAATGGGGTTTTATTTGCCTATTTTGAGTTGATGTATAAAGAAATACTTTAGCATATCATTTTTGCTTATTTACCAGGCAAATGTTGTTGAAATTAGGGCAGAAATAAGACTTGAAGCAAACCAAAACACTTCCCTTCAAGAACTCTAGCAGGTTCTCAAAGTGAGTGTCTCAGAGAGATCCACACTTAGCTCTGTTCGGGAAGAGGAATGCAACTGTTGTGAAACATAACCAGAAAAACCTACACTTCATCCTTTCTGTTTCACCTAAAGGAAAAGCAAAAGAAAACAAAAACCACAGACAATATGGGATTCAAGGAAAGAAATTCAGAGTGTTGCAGCCAGTAAGGGGAATCGAAATCAGGCGTAGAGGAGAAACCTATCTTACTAGAAGAGAGTAAGAAACGTTTTATGAGGGACACAGCCTCAAATGCAGGGAAATCAAAAAAGCCTGAGATTTACTCAGGAGCCCCAAGATAATAAAATAAATTACAGCTGAAACAGCTGCAAGATACAAATAATAGCTCTAAGTGGTAGAACACAGGAAGGAGATCTCTGAAAATAAAAGGGGAGACAAAAACAAGGCCACCAAAATTTTTTTGAAGTCTTTGGTACTTTTAGCTTCAACAAATATTAAACAAATCACAATTCCTGGCCAGATTAACACAAATCCTCACATTTAAAATCCTAGTTACCTAAGTTACCATTGGCTGATATAATATGTTTAGCTTTAAGTGAAGAAAGTTCATGCCCAAACAAAACGAAAAACACAGACTACATAAACAATTCAATAATCAGACCCAGACTACATGATATGACAAAGATGTTTGAATCATCAGAGAATTTAAGACCGCTTTGGTCAATACGTTAATGTACCTAATGAAAAAAGTAGACAACATTCAAAAACAGATGGTAATGGAAGCAGAGATAAAAATATTTTTTAAAAAATTCGAGAAATACCAAATACTGTAACAGAAATTAAAAAAAAATCTCTTTGGTAGACTTTTGACATAGCTGAGGAACAAATCAGTGAACTGGATAAGTAAATAGAAATCTTACAATTGGTGCTTGCTTTAGCAGAATATATACTAAAATTGGAAGGTACACAGGAGGGTAGCACGGCCCCTGCACAAAGTTGTCAAGCAAATTTGGGAAGCATTCTATATTTTTAAAGTTGGATAAAAAATAAGACATCTTCTGTTTTCCAGAGATCCATTTTACACATAACAACATTCATAGACTCAAAGTAAAGATCAATAACACAAACAGCAAAAAAGAGCAAGGGTCAGTATTATTATGTCAGATGAATTTTTTTAAACCAACAACAATAAAAAAGGACAAAGAAAGGCACTGTATAATAAAGGGTTCAACTCAACAAGATGACTTGACTATCTTAAATATATATGCACCCAACATTGAAGCACCCAGATTCATAAAACAAGTACTTCTAGACATTAAAAAAAGGCCTAAGCCACCATGCAATAATAGTGGGGGACTTCAACACCCCACTGCCAGTATTAGACGGATTATTGAGGTAGAAACTAACAAAGAAATTCTGGACTTAAATTTGACACAACCAATTGGACCTATAAGCCAGTAAACATCTACAGAACACTCCACCCATCAACCACAGAATATACATTCTTCTCATCTGTACATGGAACGCACTCTAATATTGACCATGTGCCCAGCCATAAAGCAAGTGTAAATAAGTTTTTTAAAAATTGAAATCATACCAATGGTACTTTCAGGTCACAATAAAATAAAAATATAAATCAGTACCAAAAATATCTCTCAAAACCACACAATTACATGGAAATTAAATAACTTGCTCCTGAATGACTTCTGAGTAAACAAGAAAAGTAAGGCCAAAATTTAAAAATTCTTTAACATAAATGAAAACAAAACACAACATAGCAAAATCTCTGAGATGCATCCAAAGTAGTGTTAAGAGTAAAAGTTTATAATGCTAAACGCCTAAATCAAAAAGTTGGAAAGATCTGAAATTAATAATCTAACATTGCACCTAGAGGAACTGAAAAAAGGAAATAAACTAACCTCAAAGTTAATAGGAAAAAAAAAGTAATCAGAGCAGAACTGAATGAAATCAAGACCCAAAAACCCATACAAAGGATCAACAAAACCAAAAGCTTGTTCTTTGAAAGGATAAACAAGGTAAATAGACCAGTAGCAAGATTAACAAAGAAAAAAAATGGAGAAGATCAAATAAGCACAATTAGACACAACAGAGGTAACATTACACCCGATTCCACAGCAATATAAAAAAATCATCTGCAACTATTATGAATACCTCTATGTACACAAACTAGAAAACCTACAGAAAAA
Source organism: Cheracebus regulus (assembly GCA_963574635.1). Classification (NCBI taxonomy): domain Eukaryota; kingdom Metazoa; phylum Chordata; class Mammalia; order Primates; family Pitheciidae; genus Cheracebus; species Cheracebus regulus. Next base: position 11,009 of record CAUYQU010034985.1, read on the forward strand.
TGGATAAATTCTTGGAAACATAACTTCCCAAGACAAAATCACAAAGAAACTGAAACCTTGAACATATCAATAACGAGTTCTGAAACTGTATCAGTAATTCAAAACACACCAGCAAAGAAAAGCCCAGGACCAAATGGATTCATAGCCAAAGTTTACTAGACATAGAAAGAAGAGTTAATACCACTCCTACTGAAACTATTCCGAAAGACTGAATACGAGGGACTTCTCCCTAAATCATTCTATGAAGCCAGCATCACTCTGATATCAAAATCTGGCAAAGAAACAGCAACAACAAAAGACAGCTACAGGCCAACATCCCTGATGGAGAACAAATGCAAAAATACCCCACAAAATAGGAGCAGAATCAATCCAGCAGCGCAGCAAAAAGTTAATTCACCAAGATCAAATTGGTTTTATTTCCCGGATATGGGGCTTGTTCAACAGGTACAAATCAATAAATGTGATTCACCACATAAACAGAATGAAAAAAAATGTGATCATCTCAATAGACAGAAAAGATTTTCAATAAAACTAGTCTCCTTTCATGAGAAAAACCATCAATAAACTAGACATCAAAGAGACATACCTCAAAATAATTACTGCCATCTAAGGCAAACCCACAGCCAACATCGTATTGAATGGGCAAAAGCTGAAAGCATTAACCTTGAGAACTGGAACAACACAATAAGGATGCCCACTCTCACCACTCCTATTCAACATAGTACTGGAAATCCTGGCCAGAGCAACCAGGCAAGAGAAATAAATAAAAGGCATCTAAATAGAAAGAGAGGAAGCCAAACTATCTCTCTTTGTTGGTATAGGATTCTATACCGAGAAAACCCTAAAGACTCCCCCAAAAGGCTCCTAGAGCTGATAAGCAACTTCAATAAAGTTTAAGGATACAAAATATACAAAACAAGTAGCATTTCTGTACACCAATAACATTCAAATGAAAGCCAATTCAAGAATTCAATCCTATTTACAATAGCCACAAACAAACAAAATACTTTGGAATATATCTAACCAAGAAGGTAAAAGATATCTACAAGGACAACTACAAAACACTGCTGAAAAAAATCACAGATGACACAAACAAACGAAAAACATTCGATGCTCACAGTTCAGATGAATTACTATCTTTAACATGGCCATATGTCTCAAAGCAATCTACAGAGTCAATGCTATTGCTATCAAACTATCAACATCATTTTTACAGAAGTAGAAAAAAAAAAGTGTATTCGTTTGTTTTCCTGCTACTGATAAATAAATAACCAAGACTGGGCAATTTATAAAAGAAAAGAGATTTACTGGACTTACAGTTCCACATGGCTAGGGAGCCTAACAATCATGGCAGAAGGCAAGGAGGAGAAAGTCACATCTTATGTGGATGGCAGCAGGCAAAAAGAGAGCTTGTACAGGGCAACTCCTGTTTTTAAAATCAACAGATCTTACTATCATGAGAACAGCGCAGGAAAGAGCCACCCCCATAATTCAGTCATCTCCCACCGGCTCCCTCCTACAACACATGGGACTTACAGAAATTACAAGCTATTTGGGTGTAAACACAGAGTCAAACTAGATAAAAAAGTATTCTAAAATTCACATGTAACCAAAAAAGAGCCCAAATAAGCAAAGTAACCCTTAACAATAATAACAAAGCTGGAGGCATCATATGATCATACTTCAAACTATGTTGTAAGGCCACAGTTATCAAAACGACACATTACAGGTACAAAAAGTGATATATAGACCAATGGAACTGGATAGAGAACCCAGGAATAAAGCTACACACCTAATCATCTGTAATCATTATCATCTGATCTTCAACAAAGTCAACAATAACAAGCAATGGGGAAAGGATAAACTATGTAACACATAGTGCTGGGCTCACTAGCTAGCTCTATACAAAAGATCAAAACTGGACCCTTTGCTTTCACTATATACAAAAATCAACTCAAGATGGATTACATACTAAAATACAAGATCTATAACTGTGAAAAGTCTAAAAGAAAACCTACAAATACCATTCTGGGCATAATCCTTGGCAAACAATTTATGTTTAAATCCCCAAAAGCAATTACAACAAAAATAAAAGTTGACAAGTAGCACCTAATTAAACAACAGAGCTTCTGCTCAGTGAAAGGAACTATCAACAAAGTAAACAACCTACAAGAATGAGAAAAAATATTGCAAACATATACATCTGACAAAAGTCTAACATCCAGAATCTATAAGGAACTTAAATCGACAAGCAAAAAACAAACCCATTAAAATGAACAAAGAACATGAACACTTCTTAAAAGAAAACATACAAATGGCCAACAAACATATGAAAAAATATTCAACATGACTAATCATTAGAGAAATGAAATAACTATCTCCATGAAATATCATCTCACATTGGTTAGAATGGCTATTACTAAAAAATCAAAAAAACCCCACATGCTTGTGAGGTTGCAGAGAAAGGGGTATACTTATACACTGTTGATGGGAATGTATATTAGGTCAGCCGCTGTGGAAATCAATGTGGAAATGTCTCAAATAACTTAAAACAGAATGACTCAGTAATTCCATTACTGGGTATATACACCCCCCCCCCAAAATAAATCATTTCACCAAAAAGATATATACACTTGTATGTTAATCACAGCACTATTCACAATACCAAAGAGACAGAATCAACCTAGATGCCTATTGATGGTGGACTGGGTAAAGGAAATGTAGTACATATACACCATGGTACATATGCAGCCATAAAAAAGAATTAACTCACGTCCTTTGCTACAGCATGGGTAGAGCTGGAGGCCATTATCCTAAGAAAATTAGCACAAGAAGAGAAAACCCAGTACCAAATGTTCTCACTTATAAGTGGTAGCTAAACATTGAGTACACATGGACAGAAAAATAGGAACAATAGACAGTGGAGACTATTAACAGGGGAAGGGCGATAAGGGGGCAAGGGCTGAAAAAATACATTACCAGGTTACTATGCTCACTACTGGAGTGACAGGATCATTCATATACCAAACCTCAGTGATATGCAATTTACCCACGTAACAAACCTGCACATGTATCCTCTCAACCTAAAGCAAAAGTTGAAAAAAAAGAAACCTTCAAGTGAAATGCAAAGAGGAAAAAAAAAAGAATGAAAATGAAATCCAAAACCAGAAAGAACATCCAAGAACCAGCTGATAGTATTAAAAGATATAAATACTTGCAATTGGAATACTGGAAAGAGTAAAAAAAAAAAAAAAAAGGAGGAAGCACAGTAAATATTTGAAATAATAATGGCCAGGATCTTCCAAAATTAATGAAGGAGTCCTCCCCTAATGCCCACAGATTCAAGGAGCTCAAAAGCACCAAATAAGATAAACACTTAAAACACACATACACACAAGCACACACACACCTATTCAAACTTCAGAAAATCAAAGAAAAATACAGAATCGTTTTTTTAAAAAGCCAGAGGGGAAAAAAATCTTACCTTTAAAAGAACAAGCATAAGAATTACGGTGAAAAACAACTCAAAATATGGTTATTTGAAAATGTCTAGGTAGGAGAGCCAATAAAAAGAATAAACGAATAACCAACATCAGAAGTGAAAGAGGAGAAGTCACTACTGATCTTGTGAGTATTAACAGGATACTAAGGGCATACTGTGAAAAATTCTATGTCTACAAATATGGTAACTTATATAAAATAAGTTACTTAAAAATCACAAGTACCAAAACTCACACAAGGTAAAATGTATTAACCTGAGTAACCCTACATGTATTAAAAATTGTCGGCCTGGTGCGGTGGCTCACACCTGTAATCCCAGCACTTCGGGAGGCTGAGCCTGGTGGATCACAAAGTTAGGAGATCGAAACCATCCTGGCCAACATGGTGAAACCCCGTCTCTACTAAAATACAAAAAAAAAAAAAAAAAAAAGAAAGAAAAAAGGAAAAAAAATTAGCCAGGCGTGGTGGCACATGCCTGTAAGCCCAGCTACTCGGGAGGCTGAGGCAGGGGAATTGTTTGCACCTGGGAGGCGGAGTGAGCTGAGATCACTCCACTGCACTCCAGCCTGGTGACAGACCAAGACTCCATATAAAAGAAAATTGTCTTAATAATTAAAACGTTTTTAATAAAGAGAGCACAAGGAATAGATGGTTTTAGTTGTGAATTATTTAAGTAAGAAATAGTTCCCCATTTTCACAATATATTTCTCAAGATAGCACAGTGGGAGAACACATCAGTTCATTTTTTGAGACTGGCATTGCCCTAATACCAAAATCAGACAAATATATTACAAGAAAAGAAAACTAAAGACAAATATATTTCAAAATATCTTTAGCTTAATATCATCCACCAATATCCAGTAAAAAGACAGTATATTATTATCAGGGAGATTAGTGCCAGAAATGCCAGACTGGTTCAAATTTTGTGAATTGGTTTAGGTAATGCATCATATTCATAGACTGAAAAAGAAGAAAAAATATGACCATATAAATTGAAGCAGAAAATTCATTTGAAAATAATTATTACTCATTCAAATAAAAACTCAAAAAATAGGAATAAATGGAAGCTTCTTTAGCTTAATAAAGGGTATATATGGGAAAATAGCTAACATTACAGTGGTGAGAGACTAAATGCATTCCTCCTATTATCAGGAACAAGGACTAGATGTCCTCTCTTATAACTCTTAATTGACAATGTACTGAAAGTCCTGACTAATCTAGTAAGAAAAAAAATGGTACACAAAGAAAGACATCTTTATTCACAAAAGACATGATTTTCTTCTTCTCCCCCTATTGACCACTAAACTAAAGAGGAGACATAATTTTCTATTTAGAAATTTTCTAAGCATTTACAATAAAGTTCTTGGAACTAATAAAAAATATAACACGATCACAGGATACAGGTGCTTTCCTATAAGTAAAAGATTTACTATTGGAACTTGAAATATTAAAAAAAAAACAGCATTTACAATAGCACACAAAAATGAAGTACTTAGATACATATGCTTAGAGGATCTCTATGCATAAAACTACAAAATGCTAAAAAAGACATCAAGTTCTAACTAAAGGGAAAGACAGTCAGTATTCTTGGGTTAATAGACTCAGTATTGCTAAAATACGGATTCTTCCTTACTGGACCTACAGACTCAATGAAATCCCAATCAAAATCCCAGGAAGCCATATTGTAGCTATCAACAACGGATTCTAAAATTCCTCTAAAATCTCAAAGGATCTAAAATAGCCAACACAATACTGAGGAAGAAAGAATCAGAAGACTCATACGACCATATCTATAGCTTAGCAAGAAGATACAGCAATCCAGACAGTGTGGTATTGTTGAAAAAAATAGACATAGATCAATAGAACAGACTGGAGAGCCCAGAAAGAGATCCTCACAAATACAGTCAATTGATTTTTGACAAAGGCACACAGGCAATCCAAAGGAGAAAGATCAGTGGATTTTTGCTGTTGTTGTTGTTGGTTTCTTTGAGGGGATGGTGGTGGGACAATTAGACAATTGAATATTCATATGCCAAAATATGAACCTACACGGAATATGTTCCAGTACCACCAGCGGTTGCCTGAAACTGCAGAAAGTACCAAACCCTACATATATAAATACTGTGTAGAATGTCTTCCTTCTTTTCTTCACAATTTCAGGGATTAAAGATTTGTCCTTACTGTAGATGTTAGTCTCAGCACATGATTTTTTTTCTTTCCTTGTTAAGTCAAGAACTATTACCCTGTTACCTAAATGAAGCAGCTTAGGCTTCTCTTTGGCATATCAGAATTGTCAACATCACTACTCTTGTGCCTTGGAGCCATTATTAAAACCATTTTTGCAAAAAATGTAACAGTGAGAAAATCCTAACAGTGAAGGAGATCGGACCTAACAACTCTATCTTGCTTCTAACCTCCAAACTGCCCTTGTCCGTTGTATTAGTCAATTTTTATGCTGCTGATAAAGACATACCCAAGACTGGGACTTAAAAGAGGCTTAATTGGACTTACAGTTCCACATGGCTGGGGAGGCCACAGAAGCATGATGGGAGGAGAAAGGCACTTGTTACATGGTGGTGGCAAGGGAAAATGAAGAAGCAAAAGGGGAAACCCTTGATAAACCCATCAGATCTCATGAGACTTATTCACTATCATGAGACTAGCATGAGAAAGACCAGCCCCCATGATTCAATTACCTCCCCCTGGGTCCCTTGCACAAGATGTGGGAAATCTGGGAGCTACAGTTCAAGGTGATATTTGGGTGGGTACACCACAGCCAAACCATATCATTCTACCTTGGGTCTCATGTCCTCACATTTCAAAACCAATCATGCCTTCCCAACAGTCCCCCAAGTCTTAACTCATTTCAGCATTAACCTGAAAGTCCATAGTCCAAAGTCTCATCGGAGACAATGCAAATCCCTTCTGCCTGTGAGCCTGTAAAATCAAAAGCAAGCTAGGTACTTCCATGATACAATGTGGGGTGAGGGGCAGGGTTCGGTATTGGGTAAATACAGCTACTCTAAATGGAAGAAATTGGCTAAAACAAAGGAGTTACAAGGCCTTTGTTGCAAGTCTGACACCTAGCGGCACAGTCAAATCTGAAAGCTCCACAATGTTCTATTTTGACTCCAGGTCTTATATCTAGGTCATGGCTGATGCAAGAGGTGGGTTTCCATTGTCTTGGTCTGCTCTGCCCCTGTGGCTTTGCAGGGTGGAAACAGCCTCCCTCCTGGCTGCTTTCACAGGCTGGCATTGAGTGTCTGCAGTTTTTTCAGGTGTACTGTGCAAACTGTCGGTGGATATACCATTCTGGGATCTGGACAACAGTGGTCCTCTTCTCATAGCTCCACGAGACAATGTCCCAGCAGGAACTCTGTGTGGGGGCTCCCACCCCACATTTCTCTTCTGCACTGCCCTAGAAGAAGTTTTTCATGAGGGCCCCGCCCCTGCAGTAAACTTTTGTCTGGGTATCCAGGCGTTTCCATACATCTTCTGAAATCTAGGTGGAGGTTCCCAAACCTCAGTTCTTGACTTCTGTGCACCCACAGGTTCAACACCACATAGAAGCTGTAAAGACGTGGGGCTTCCACCCTCTGAAGCCACAGCCTAAGCTGTATGTTGGCCCCTTTCAGCCATGGCTAGAGTGGGTGGGACACAGGGCACCAAGTCCCTAGGCTGTACACAGCATGGAAGTCCCTAGGTTTCCCTGGGCCCAGCCCACAAAACCAGTTTTTCCTCCTAGGCCTCCAGGCCTGTGATGGGAGGAGTTGCTATGAAAGTCTATGACATGGCCTGGAGACATTTCCCCCATGGTCTTGGGGATTAACATTAGGCTCCTTGCTACTTATGCAAATTTCTGCAGCCAGCTTGAATTTCTCCCCAGAAAATGGGTTTTCCTTTTCTGTCACATAGTCAGGATGAAGATTTTCCAAACTTTTGTGCTCTGCTTCCCTTAACAGCACCCAAGTCACATCCTGAATGCTTTGCTGCTTAGAAATTTCTTCTGCCAGATAAACTAAATCATCTCCCTCAAGTTCTAAGTTCCACACATCTCTAGGGCAGGGGAAAAATGCTGCCAATGTCTTTGCTAAAACATAACAAGAGTTACATTTGCTCCAGTTCCCAACAAGTTCCTTATCTCCATCAGAGACCACCTCAGCGTGGCCCTTATTGTTCATATCACTATCAGTATTTTGGGCAAAGCCATTCAACAAGACTTTAGGAAGTTCCAAACTTTCCCACATTTTCCTGTCTTCTTCTGAGCCCTCCAAACTGTTCCAGCTTCTGCCTGTTACCCAGTTCCAACGTCACTGTCACCTTTTTGGGTATTTTTAGAGCAATGCCCCACTCTACTGATACCAATTTACTGTATTAGTCTGTTTTCATGCTGCTGATAAAGACATACCCAAGACTGGGAAGAAAAAGAGGCTTAATTGGACTTACAGTTCCACATGGCTAGGGAGGTCTCAGAGTCATGGTGGGAGGTGAAAGACACTTCTTACATGGTGGCGGCAAGAGAAAATGAGGAAGAAGCAAAAGCAGAAACCCCTGACAAACCCATCAGATCTGGTGAGACTTACTCCCTATCAGGAGAACAGCACAGGAAAGACCAGCCCCCATGATTCAATTACGTCCACCTGGGTCCCTCCCACAACAAGTAGGAATTCTGAGAGATACAATTCAAGTTGAGATTTGGGTGGAGGCACGGCCAAATCATATCATCCATTCTTGGGGATGCACCAAACTAACTTTAGGAGGAACTTCATTCATAGCGTAACTTTGAAACAAATACAATAACAGCCCTTTCCTAAAACAAACCCTTTCCTTGCCAGGTGACCAGACTGCTTTTGTAAGACTAACAAATTAGGCACACGATTAGAAATTATGGTTTGGGATTCATGCAGCCAGAGGCCACAGGAATCCTAACCTCCCCAGTTGCTCCTAGGAATAGCATGTCACTAGCTGGTGCCACCAAGACCAGCAATCTGGTTCAACCAGTTCTGCAATCCCACCCACGAACAGAAGACAGCAAAAAGAACCCAGTTCCACCCCCTACGATTCCCTTTCCAACCCGACCAATCTGAACTTCCCATTCTCTGCCCCCTTACTGCTACTTGCCAAATTATCCTTAAAAAACCACAGTCTCTGAATTCTGGGGGAGACTGATTTGAGTAATAAAACTGTCTCCTGTTTAGCCATGTCTGCCTGAATTCAACTCTTTCTGTATTGAAATTTCCCGTCTTGATAAATCTGCTGTCTCTATTGCAGTTCCCTTCTATCTGGGCAGCAGGCAAGGAGAACCCATTGGGAGTTTACATTATTAAGTAAAATACAGGACAATTAAATACAAACACTGCAATATAATGACAGTGGGTCTGATTAACTGAGATGACAACTAACTGGCTAAAGGGCAGATAACATGGACAGCAAGGAAACGTTGGGCAAAGGGACAATTCAATTCCTGAGTAGGACAGATTGGGATGGCTTGAGGTTTCATCGTGCTACTTAGAATGGTGTGCAATTTAAAACTGGTGAATTATTTCTGGAATTTTCCATTTATTTGAATTGTGGAAAGCAAGATGGTGGATAAAGGAGGACACTTGTAAATCAACTTAAAGACAGGCAAAACACTGAACAGACACTTTCTCAAAATATGCAGTTGGAACATGAAAGCATGAAAATATGCTGCACAGCATTTGTCATTAGGGAAGTGCAAATTAAAACAAGTTACTAGTACATTTATTGCAATGGCTAAATTCCAAAAAAGCGACAATACCATTTGATGTGAGGATGCAGAGCAACAGGGACTCTCATTCATTTTTGGCCGGGATGCAAAATGGCACAGCCACTTCAGAAGACAATTTGGCAGCATCTCACAAAGCTAAACATAGTATTACCATATGATCCGGCAATCACACTCCTAGGTATTTAGCCAACTGTTTTCAAAACTGAAGTCCACACACAAATTCTGCACATGAATGGTAACATATGCTTTGCTCCTACTCGAGAAAAACTGTCAGCAACCAAGATGTCCTTCAGTAAGTGAACAGATGCACTGTGGTACATCCACATAATGGAATAGTATTCAGCAATCAAATGAAATGGGCCATGAAGGCCTGCAAAAACAGGGAGGAAGTTTAAATGCGTATTACTAAGTGAAAGATGCCACTCTGAAAACACTACATACTGCACAATCCAATTTATACAACATTTTGGAAGAAGCGAAATGATAGAGACTTAATGGTTGCCAAGGGTTTGAGGACATGGAGGGTTGAGTAGGTGAAGTGCAGACGATTTCTTTTTGAGGGTGGTTAAAGGATCCTGTATGATAACTGTCATAATGGATACATGACACTTTCCATTTGTCACAACCCATAGACCAGTTAAGTACCACACAATCCTTCCAACCCTGCATTCACAGTCAACAGCAATGACTGTAGGAAAGCCCGTCTTGCCCTGTGAGCATTTTTGCGATTTGAGAGATTACTCCCAGAACAGAGAAGGGGGATTCATTCTCCTGTGCTCACGTTCTCTACCCCAAAAGCTTCCATTCGGTTGCCACCACCAGTATTTCCAAAATGAAGACTTGCAGATTCCCCTTTACTGACGCCCAGTGTAAACATGCAGATTTCTGTAGTCGTCCAGCCTCCCACCACCGCTCCAGGCTGACAAGGCTCAGGGTCTCAAAGAGTTAACCAAGGGGAGGGTCAACAGGAAGCAGTGTTCAGATTTATCCCCCCCTCACACCCCTAAGCTTTTAATTACATCTTGTGAAACATCACTTGACCTTTTATTCCACATCATAATTCCCAAATGATCAGGGTATTTTAATTTTATTTTACATCTAAATTTAGGGTACTCATAGCCCAACTCAAAATCCCAGCCCGCCAGTTACGTCAATAGGATAGTGCACGCAAGAGCTGCGCAGTTCTGGTGAAGTGTTTACATCTGCAGTGATAAGTGAGAAATGGTTTATTAATAATCATGGCGTCATTGAAAGGGAGGGAGAAGCCAGGGGATAAAGACAAACGCACAGCCTCCTCCTCTCTTCTCCAAACCACCCCACCACCAAGTGCCCAGTGCTGACGCAGGAGCACAAAACACCCCGCACTGCAGCAAGAGGAGTGCGCATGCTCCCAGAGGGGCCCTCCCAGGACCCAGATGCAAGCCCCTCCAACCCTCCCCCTTGGCTGCTATGAACACAAGTGACTCATGAAGAGCTTTGTTCTCAGAAACACAGCCTTTTTCCTCATGGGCCTGAAATCAGCTTTTAATCAAGAATCCCAATTTCAAACATTCAAGCCTTACTACATTGAAAAATATAGCAAATGTCTAACAAAACTGTCCCTTCCAGCATATTATAATTAACTTTGTCACGAAAAGGACAAAAAGAAAAACCTGCACACTATGACACAGGGCAGACCCAAACTGCAGCTATTGTGGGCTCTCCTTGGATGATCATGTAGAATTCATCAGCGCCCTGTACCAGCCCTGCGCTAGGCATGCTTCTGGGGTCAGAAAGCTAACGTGGGCAAAAGGCTTTCATTGAGCACAATTCACATTTCTGACATTAGGGCCTCCTAAGGCTATGTTTTTTTCTTTTTTCTTTTATTTTTTGAGCTGTTCTTGAAGTCACCCTTGACTCTATCAAGTTCTTAACTCACCTCTTGTCGAATTCCATCTGCCTTTTAATTCCACATCTTAAACCATAGATGATCAGGACTTCTCCATTCATCCACACCTGAATCGAAGACCCCAATATTCCATCCCAAATGTCCACACCCACAGTTGTATTTGGATGGGGAGCAGATGGGCATAAAGGCAATTTATTTGGAGCCACTGAAGGCTGTCTTCATAGGAACAGAACAGAAAATGGCTGATGAAAGGCTGTCAGCCCACAGGAGAGGATGGCAGGTTAGAAGGGTCAGCAGCGCATTAGCCCTCTGTATCTCCCTGCTATTCCTACCCCTGCTTCTGCTGTGACCCTAAAGGAGACGCAAGCACAATGAAGAACTTGCCAGGCATCAAAGAAGAGAGTGCAAGGCCGGAAGCCCCCTCCTCTCAACGGGAGGGCTCATGGCTTGCCCCTCCCTCCCTCCTGTACACTCCCCCTCCCAGCTGTTGGTCCACACATTTTTTTTGCAGAAACAAAGCTCTCACAGACACCGACCAGCACACCAGTTTTCCCGAGAATCCCCCCTACTCTCAAACAGTCTGCTGTGAGCCTTGTCAAACAGGGAGGACATCACGTCCGAAGTGCACCCCTGCCAGTGAGCGGCAACAGAGTACTGGGTTTGGGAGATGCGGGAAATGAATGTGGCTGTCAGTACTGCAGAAATCTTGACCGAGCTACCTGAATCTGTATTGATTTATTCATTCAGTCTTGATGGAGACTTATCTCTCCTTCACACTCTTAATTCACGTTGTCCAGCCCCAGCTTCCCGTGATTCCCTGTCTGAAACCAGAGGCTGTCAAGGTTTTTGTGAACCTTTTGTTCTACACATGAACGAGAGACCTCTTTAGAACTTTCTGCAGCAAATTAGCAAATTAAGGCAACTGAAGTGGAGGCAATTTAAATCTGAACAGTTATAGAATATAAAATAGATGATTAGGGCTCTTGGGCCTAGAGAGGATAATAGGCTGCAAGGGTTAGAATAGAGACGTAGCAGGCCAGCATCTCCCAGCCCCCAACACTCCCCTCCCCCAGCCTCTCGATGAATGAGGAAGAGAAAACAGGCACAAAGAAGACCCCCCTCAGTATACAAAGCCCACTGTGGAGACCCCTCGATGCACAAAGAGGGCGTCCCTTTTTCTGTCTTCCCCACGCCGCGCTTGTGCCGCCTCTCACTACAACCTCTTCACATACTCAGCCCGGACACCACATTATCTGAAGGGCCTTAATTTCAAGAGCTCCGCGGTAGGTTTATCCATGCGGGACGTCTTCTGAATCCCACGCAATAATTTTCTCTAGGACTGGAGTGTGAAATGAAGCTATTAGGGAAATAGTAGACGATTATGAAATGGAAGCAATTTTTCCAAACCTACAGTTATTCTTTTCAATTTCTGATACCACTTCAGCCCTCTGAGCCATCACTATGCAGGTTGTCTAATTAAAACTTCCTTTCCTTTCCTCTTTTTGCACTGTCTCTAACATATCTCCTACATGGTGCCCAATTAACCCACACTGGTGCACAAATACCCACACATATCTGTGGATATCAACCAGAGAAATGCAATAAGTCAATCATGTGAGGCCACAGGCAGGTTGTTCTGTGGAGACATCATACAATTTGCCCATCACAACCTTAAACTCAGAGGGAAAGAAAAGGGGGGTAGATCAGAGAGGGTTAAAAAAAAAAAAGACAAAAACACAAAAGCCAACAACCCCCCATCTCTCTGTGCCTCACCCCCTCTTCTGCAGGGAGCTGAGAGACAAAGGGGTGGCCAGTGCTCCTAGAAGTCTCTCCTGAGGAAAGAGGGCTCCCCTTTTTTCCCTCTCCTCCCCTACATTCTCCTTCCCAGCTCTTTGACACTGACTGGCTTTGTTTTCTGGAATAAAGCCAGTACAAAATGAGCTATTATACCAGATTCCCCTCAGACGACCCCTGCCTTCATTTCAAATGCTTTTGCCTTGCACCTGGCCATAGGACTGAACATTAGTGCTGCATCCTTTCCCAGCACTTTAGAAATAAAGAATGCAACAATGAGACCAAAGCACAAATGTAGGAGCCTAAGGCATTGCTACCTGTTTTCTTCTTGCAGCCTTTAAGATGCCTTATCACTCTCTCAGGCTCTGAACTCACTCCTTGTCAAATCCCTGCAACCTTTCCATTCTGTGTAAAATAACACAATGAGGGCTTAATCTTTCCCTGTACACCTATATCAGGGACCATAGTTGTCTATTCCAAATTCTAAGGACCTGCAGTTACTCGTAGGAAGATTAATGAGATGACAGAATGAGGTAATTCTTGAGCAGTAAGCCTTGGGCTGGACTCGTCAGTAAAATAACAAAAAGTGGCACATCCAATGCAGGGAGCTGAGACACAGAGAGAGGAAGGCAGGTAGAGACAGGCACAGTCCATCGAGCATCTCTGCTGCTGCAACCCCCGGCGCTTTGGGGAGAGCAACCTGAAGGGGACAGTTGCATGAAGAAGCACAAGGAGGCGCCAGGAATCCTCCTCCGTTGCACAGGGACAAAACTGGCCATTTACTTCCCCAAGCCCAGCCAAAGGTACAACACCATGCAGTTGCCTGTGGACAATTCTGCTGTTGAGCAGAAATGAGCCATTAATGTGAAGCCATGCTTATGTTTAATTTCCAACCAGTAACTGTGAATCTCCAAAATCTCAGTTCCAAGCATCCTGATTTCCAGTCTCCACTTTCCACTCACATGCCCGAGAAAATCAGTGTAAGCAATACTTTGATGCCTACTGAATTCCCATTCTTTGAGCATTTATTTTTATCTGTGTTTTCACTTCTTCCTAGTTCCACTTTTCTTCCTACTCCACACACATCACTTCAGCCCAGTGCATCCACATACGGTCTCTCCCTCCTGTTTTCTGTTTATCCTAGCCCTGAGGCTCAGATGGACTGAAGAAAAGCAGACAACTCTGTGCACGTGTTTTACATTTGTGTAATTTTTTCTATTGTGATAAAACACACATAATATAAAATCACCATCATAACCACTTTTACATGTACATTTTATTGGCATCAAGCACATATATATTGTTATGCATCTTCAGATGTGTAGCATCCATCATCTTCAGAACACAATTCATCCTGCAAAGCTGAAACTCTGTACCCATTAAACAAGAACTCCCCATTCTCTTCTCCCCATAGTCCCTGACAACCACCATTCTATTTTCTTTTTCTATGAATTTGTCTACTCTAAGTACTTCCTTAAGCAGAATCAGACTAGATTTGCCTTTTTGTGACTGGCTTCTTTCAGTTAGTATAATGTCCTTGAGGTTCATCAGTATTTTCTTCCCTTTTCAGGATGAACAGTATTCCAATGTATATATACACCATGTTTTATATATCTGTTCGGCTATTTCTATGTACACTTGGGTTGCTCCCATATGTAAGTGATTGTGAATAACACTGCTATGATAACAGATGCATCAGTATATTTTTGAGACCATGCTTTCAATTCTTTTGGGCATATGCCCAGAAGGGGAATTACTCGATCAGACGTAATTCTATTTTTATGTTTTGCTGAACTACTGGACTGCTTCCCACAGCAGCTGTACTATTTCACATTCCCACGAACACCATGCAATGTTTCCACTTCTCAACATTTTCACCAACACTTACTTTCTGTTTTTTTTTTTTTTTTTTTTAATTTTAGAGTGGTCATCCTAATGGATATAAAGTGGTATTTTGTTGTAGTTTTAACTTGCATTTCACCAATTAGTGATGTTCAACTGTGGTTTTTACCTTCACTTTTAAATTATAATCACAGACTTGTGCAGGGGTTCTGACAGAGTGAGTAATTCTGTACATGTACTACTTTCTTGTAAAAACAAAAACTTTGGTCAAAATGCATGAAACAATGGGTCTCAGACACTGAACAACAATTTTCAACATTTGTAAGGGGATTGAAATCCTACAAAGCATGTTTTCCAATATAAACAGTATTAAAGTGAAAATTAATAGAAGAAAGATGTCTTGAAACCCTCCTTAATATTCCGATATTTTACAACAAACTGTAAATGAACCATGTGTCAAAAATGAAAACAAGAGAAAATGAATGTTAAGATATGTGAGTAAGAACTGTAACAACCTCCCCCATTTCTTTTTGCCCAGATCCCTCAGAAAAGCAGAGGAATCTACCAAATGTAAGCCCTCTTTTGGCCTTTCTTATGGTATACCCTTCATGAAAGTGTATAATCTAGCCCTTCGTCCTCGCCTCCTCTCGTTTTAGACAACACGTTTCAAATTCCTGTTCCAAGTACTCTTATAGGTATGCACATTTGATGTGAAATACTTTTCACTGTTGGGCACCATGGGCTGTAAGTGTATTCTTTGTTCTGAAGAAATGTAACTTGGAAGTCCAAATTGGTATAGTATTTTGATTTCATACAAGGGTTTGGAGCATTCGCATCTACCACTAGATTGTATGCAAAGCACACTTGAGTCTCTTACTTGAGTCTCTATTTGTTTCAGGACTCATATATAGTCCCCTGGAACTACGGTGTGATACAGTATAGCCTGCTTGCCAGCTGCGTGTGAAGCCTTCCCCTAACCCCTGACCCCAGGGAATCTGCCCCATAGCCATCTGTGATCTTGGTCAATCTTATTGCCAGATGGAGAAGTTTTTGTTGTCATTTTGTGCCTCAAAGAGTGCAAGAGATGTGTATCAATGATCAGACTATCCATCCAATGTTGTAGCTCCCATTGTCCACTCATTTCATGGACGAAAGTGGCCAACTCAAGTGAGCATGCTGGGAAGTCAACTAGCTGGTTTCGATTACCTTCTGATCATAAAGGGGAATTCTTCTGATGGGCAGGAATATGTCTCACTTTAATGTGTCCCTTAAATTCACAGAGTGACTTCTATGGAATCATGCCCCATATAGGAATCCCTTTAATAATTCAGTTTTCCATTGCCCATCTGCCTGAACATTTGTCAAGGCCAATGCCACTGATCATAAGTGAGTAAATACCTAAATATTGAGGTTCTTGCTATTGTTCAACTATTTCATCACTGCAAAAAAAAAAAAAAAGCATGAAATTATGACTACTGGCCTGATTTGTTCTTATCATCTTCAATCAGAGTTTTCCCATCAGTTGGTCATAATGTGGCAGCCTTCCAAACAGGATATTGTCCGTTCACCTAGGAACTACCATTTGTAAATGAAATAGGTATGTGTTGGTCAATCAAGTGCTGTTTATAGGGCACCACTCATGTGGCAATAAAACCTTGCAGCTCCTTTAGTGGTTCAAAATTTGTCCCTAGAGGAAAACAGGCTACATGCCCATGAATCTGATGAGTAGTGCCTCCTTGTATTCTGAGTGCATGGATCTGTTTTAACTAGTTTCATTTTATTATGGAGCTTTCTGGGCACTGTCTTCCTCATTAGACCATTTCCCTGACATTATCCAAAACATTATAACATTTCAAGTTTCAAGATTATTTTGTGCCCTTTATTCACAGAGGGTGGTTTCAATTGATGTCCAATAGCAAGCCACTAATTGTCTCTCAAATGATGTTAATGTATAACCATGTCTGGAAATTTTATGGCCCCAAATCCTAACAATCACTGATGAGTGACACCAACAGGCTTTTGCCATAAGCTCTGGTCTCCATGAATGCAATTTGTAGATACTTCCCAAATTATATCTGAATGCAGATCATAAGGTTCCAAAGACATTGGGTGAGCCACTATGTTTTGCAACTCATACATAGCCTATCATTGTTTGGTCCTCAATTTCAAATTTTTCCTTTATGAAGGTAATTTTATGGATAGGAGCTAGCAATACCCTTGAACTGAAATATGCGTCATCCAATAGTCAAACAACCCAACCAGGTATTGTGCGTATTCCTTAATTACAGTGGGTAGACGGTGACAAGGATATGGTTTGGATGTTTCACCCCTCCAAACCTCATGTTGATGTTTGTTTCCCAATGTTGGAGGTGGGGCATAATGGGAGGTGTTCAGGCTATGGAGTGGATCCCTCATGAATAGACTAATGCCTTCCCTTGGGATGAGTGAGTTCTCACTTTATTAGTTCCCAGGAAAGCTGGTTGTTAAAACGACCTGGACATCTCCCACCCCCACCCCTTGGCTTTGTTGCCATGTAACCTCTGCACACACTGGTTCCAATTTGACTTCCATCATGAGTGGAAGTATCCTGCAGCCCATACCCAGAAGCTAATGCTGGCATCGTGCTTCCTGTACACCTTGCAGAACTGTCAGCCAAAGAAACCTCTTTTCTTTATAAATTACTCAGCCTCTGGCATTCCTTTGTAGCAACACACACACACACACACACACACACACACACACACACACACACACACAAGGCAACACACAGGCTAGGCATGATGGCTCAAACCTGTAATTCCAGCACTTTGGGAGGCTGAGGCAGGTGGATTGCCTAAGCTCAGGAGTTTGTAACCAGCCTGGGCAACATGGTGAAATCCCGATTCTACTAAAAAAATACAAAAAAAATTAGCCAGGCATGGCAGCATGCACCTGTAGTCCAGCTACTCTGGAGGCTGAGGCAAGAAAATTGCTTGACCTGGGGAGGCGGAGGTTGCAGTGAGCCAAGATCACGCCACTGCACTCCAGTCTGGGTGACAGAGTGAGACTCCATCTCAAAAACAAAACAACAAACAAAAGCACACACAGAAAATATGTTATTTTTTGTTGCCTGTGGTATGCCACAGGTGGTCCCTGCTAAAGTTAGTCTTAAGAATTTTGGGTCAGGCACAGGTGGCTCATGCCTATAATCCCAGCACTTTGGGAGGTAGAGGCAGGTGGAGCACAAGGTCAGGAGTTCAAGACCAGCCTAGCCAATATGGTGATATCCCATCTCTACTAAAAATACAAAACTTAGCCAGGCATGGTGGTGGATGCCTGTAGTCCCAGCTACTTGGGAGGCTGAGGCAAGAGAATTGCTTGAACCCAGGAGGTGGAGGTTGCGGTGAGCCGAGATTGTGCCATTGCACTCCAGCCTGAGCAACAGAGTGAGACTCCGTCTCAAATAGATAGATAGATAAATAAATAAATAAAATAAAATAAAAATCAATCATTGAAGATCAGTCTTTTTGGATGTGTATGTGTATGTGTGTGCATGTGTGTGTGTTGCCATTGAAACCATATCAGCAGCAACTGCTAATGTTATAGGTAGTATTACCTTATTCAAGCCCTGATGATCTATTGTTAGTTTCCATGAGCCATTCGATTTCTGGGAAACCACTCAGTAGCCACATAAGGATATTGTACAGAGAATTTTTTGGTACCAGTTCTCCAACTGCTAAAATGACATTAATTAAAGTGGTAATCTCATTTTTTCCACTAGGTGTCTGTTACTGTTTCAAACTAACAACCTATGTTTAGACAGTTTTATTGGTTCCCATTTAGAAAATCTAATTAATACTGACTGAGGGGAGAACTTAACATGCCTTCTGTATTACAATACTAGTTAGGGTGACTATCCTTAATCAGACATGTTATTCACATCAATATTACATTCAGATAAAGGAGACACAACCATTTCACATACAATCTGTTCCTACTTCAATTTTTATTCAAAATTTTAACTTAATAGTGACAACTGTTGCATCCCCATATTTTTCCCTAACTTTCGCTTCTTGTGAGAGTTCAACCACTGGTTTTGAAATCACAGTGCATTAGGCTTTTGTGTCAAGGAACTCCCAAATGACCTCTTCTCCATCCCTTGGCCATTTTACCCACACATGGATATATGGCTGAAATCCAAACCACAAGAGAGCTCCTCTACCCACATGAACACTGACACTAGCATGAGCAGTGGGCTGGAGACCTTGCAAGTGCATTGCGCCAGAGAAGGAACTTATGTCGACTCATTCACACCCAGAGACCGAAGTGGCTGGCGCAGGGTGTCACAGTGAGAGCAAAGCCATTATGGGACTGTATTCTTTCCTGGGAGCCACAGCCCCTATCTCCACATCCTGGAGCTCCCACTGACATGCATCAGTGTCCACAGAGAGGACCTTAGTGGGCACAGCAGTAACTGGACACAAAGGTGCTGTGATTACTGTGTTGTCCCCAGTAATCTAGCTCATAGGGAGCACTACTCTGGGGGAAAGGATGGCACAGTGCATCAAAAAGGTGGGCCCTGAGACCAAGAAAACCATAGTACACACTTTCCAGAGCATGAGCACTCCCTGTTTGGGTCTGTGAAAAGCGACTTCACCCCCAGTCACAGCACAAGGTCTGTTATTGGCCTCACATGTGAAGAGTGAGATCCCCTCCCACCAGCAGAGGACTCTGTGCTTCGGCTCATATATAGAGAGCAGGGTCCCTCCTTCTGCTCTGCACACTGCTACACCTGAAGCCACTTCCATGCTGCTGAAGGCTGGGGCAAGCAAGCCAGAGGGCTGCCTGTCTAGGGCTGTGAGCAGTGACTGCATCCCCACTGGCAGCATGGTTTTCATGCTCAGCATAACGTGTGAAGGACAGAGCCCCTCTATGCTCTGTGTGGTGCTGTGATACTGCTGCCATCAACAACAGATTAATTTGAGAGCTGAATGTCTGGGGTTGTGGGTGATAACTCCAAATCACAGCCACTGCCAACACCAAGGCCACTCAAGACCCACAGCATTTTCCCACCAATGCTATTGACATTGTTCACAACACACCAAGTTCCCAGAGACTCGAGAACCTGCTTATTCTGCCAAGCCCACTGCTACCACCACCAGCACCCAAGCAAGACACCAGGAGGCTGAAGAATTGGGCATTCTGGTCCTATTAATACCAGTGCAACTGTACGCAGCCATGGGGCCCAAGAACAAGCATTTCAGCCAATGCTGTTACCACTGAGGCATGAAGACTGGCCCACATGGCTTCCTTATTCCAACTCTCCACCCATGAGGCCAAGAAGAGACTTTGTGCTATGACTGGCGGTGGAGGCACTTTTCACAGACCCAAACAGCGAGTGCTCATGCTCTGGAAAGTGTGTACTATGGTTTCCATTGTCTCAGGGGCCACCTTTTTGATGCACTGTGCCATCCTTTCCCTCAGGAGTAGTGCTCCCTGTGAGCTAGATTACTGGGGTCAGCATAGTGATAACCTACCATAACCTACACTGATAACCACACCCTAAATCACCAAGTAAATCAAATATACCACTGATTCTGCTTACAGTCTGATAAGTTATATGTAGACCACACTACAGTATATACCTAGAATCAAATCCGAAGGACTTACCCAACCAACAACATTGATACATCTTCAGGAAGAAGTTCTTCCCTATGAAGGCATATTAAAAAAATTTGAATAAGTGAGCCAAGTCTTAAATAGTTGGTTGTATCATTTCTAAATCTTCTTGGCAAAAGTTTACCTCCAGTTACCAATCATAATGCAGCTTCTGTATCTTAACAATGGGTGATGTGATAGCCATCCATACATCAGAAATGTTTAATTTCCTGGCCTGTTATTTTTCCTTTAACAACAACAACAAAAAAATAGAAGACATCCATCATGTTTCAGTGGGTCAGAGTCAGCCGTATGACTCCCCCATATGGAACCATCTTGTGAACCGGGTTACCAAGACCACCCTTGGGCTCCATGATTCACTAGAAGAACTCACAGAACTCAGAAAAGCTATTATACTTACAGTTATGGTTTATTACAATGTAAAGTAACATTAAAATCAGCCAAAAGAAAAGGCACATAGAACAAAGTCCAGGATAAACCGAATGGAAGCTTCCAGTTGTCCTCACCCAGTGGAGTCTCATGGTTGTACTTTATATTCCCAGCAACAACATGTGATAACACGCATGACATGTTGTCAATGAGAAACACTCATCTGAGCTTTGAGTCAAGGGTTTTTATTGAGGGTCACTCCCACTGGCATGCAGCACCTACATGACTAATGATAGCTACTCAGACTCCAGCTGTCCAGAGCACAATAAGACATTCACCATAAATCATGTCATTAGCCTAACCAGTCTAATCAAACTAGTATCATGTGGTCTGAGGACTCAGGCATTAGAAAAACATTCTTATCAGGAAGAGCACTGCAAAGGCTTAGAGAGTGCAACTCCCACAATCAGGCTATGGGGCAGTTCTTCGAAATATTCAGAGTTGAGCAGCCTAGGCATAATGGGTTAGCCTTTCCCTACACTCCCTAATAATGTTATGAATGCATCATTACATCAACATAAAAATCAGACCTTACAGAAATGTAAAAGTAAAAAAAAAGGTACAGCAGCTTTTCTCATGAACACAGACTCAAAAATATTTAATAAAATATTACTTAATTTAATCTATAAATATAAAAAATTTCTACACCAGGACCAAGTAGGAGTTACCTCCAAAATGTAAGGTGATTTTCACACCTGAAAATAAATAAATATAGTTTGCCATATAATAATATATAATGAATGAAAAAATAGAATTATATCAGTAGATACAGAAAACTTGACATATCCAAAGCCATTTTTGATAAAAAGTGTTGACAAGTTAGGAGTAAAAGAAGACTTCTTTAACCTGATAAAAAGCATCTATGAAAAACCTGCTGATAGCAACATATCTAATATAGACTTAATGTTTCCTCCTTAAGATGAGAAATACCACAAGGTATCCTCCCTATAGTCAGTCTACATTGTAGTTAAGGTCCTAGTCACTGCAATCAAGCAAAGAAAAAAAAAAGCCATAACGATTAGAATATAAGGGATAAAACTGACTTTATTTTTATATGAAATGTTTATTTCTATGGAGAATCTTCCTCTAAGGAATGTACAAGAACTACTAAAATTAATAAGTGAGTTTAGCAAAGCCACATAATCAAAAATTATACAAAAATGAAGTTTATACCTATACATTACCATTGGAAAGTATAATTTAAATATTATTTAGAATGGCATTAAATATATATGTATATATTTAAAATGCTTAGTAGTAAGTTTAACAAGGTATGTGCAAGAGTTCTATGCTGAAAACTACAACACATTGCTGAAATTAACTAAGAATTACCTACGTAAGTTAATGGATGGGAAGACTAAGTTCTCCTAAAATGTCACTTCTCTGAAATAGATCTGTGGGTCTATAGATACAATATAATTCAAAATAAATTCCAGCGACTTCTTTTTCAGTAGAAATTATCCATCTATTAAATAGTTCTAAAATTTTAATAGAAATACTCATTTATATGGATAACCAAATATGTTCAAAAAAGCTACAGCAACCGAGAGGATCTGTTACTTGCTTAAGGACAGAGAAATAGATCAATGAGTCAGAAGAGTAAATTTAACAGTATGTTCAATTGATTTTTTAAAAGAAGTACCAAGTTAATTTAGCAGGTAAGGATTATATTCTCAAACAATTCTGAAAAAGGAACAATAAATAAGCCTCAAACTACTTTTCATACCATACACACATGAGATAACATATATCCCAGCCGTAAACCTGAGAAAGTATAAAATCTTGTGAAAAAGTAGGAGTACACATTATGATACCAAAGGAAATAAAGTTTTCATAGAGAGGGAACAAAAATGCAAGGCATTAAAGAAAAATAAAAGATAGCATTGACTTCATCAAATAAAAAAAATGATTTTCAAATGAGTTAACTTGTTCATTGATCCTTTTCTGTTTAGAAAAGATCTTTTAGTTTTCCTTCATTTGAGAATGTCTTTTCTCTTCTTTCCTAAAATGTATTTTCAACAGACAGAAGGTTTGGAGTGACAGTCATTTTCATTCAGAACTTGAAAATTGTTGTGCCACTTCCTTCTGGCTCCCATGGTTTCTAATGAGAATTCCACTGATTTTCAGATTGTTTTTTCTCTACAGATAAGGTGTCGTTTCTCACCGATGGCTTTCAAAACTTTTTCTTTGTGATTTAGTTTTCTGAAATTTGACTAGGATGTATCTTGTTTTCCATTTTCTTAGTTTTATCCCATTTGAGACACATTCAGCTTCCTAAATATGCATACTTAATTCCTTTGCCAAATTTTGAAAGTCTTCAGCCACAATTCTTTTGAATAGTTTTCTAGCCCTGTCAGCATTCTCCTGTCTTTCAGAGACATCTATGATGTAAAGATTATATCTTTCCTCATAGTGCCACAGATCCTTAGAGCTCTATTCATCCACTTACTTATTTTTCTTGTCTATTTCCTCTCTGTTGTTAAAATTGAATAATTTCTGTTGTTCTTTCTTCAGAATCACTGATTCTTTTCTCTATTTCCTCCATTTTTTTTTTCATTGGACACATTCAGTGAACTTTGTTCTACAACTTTGAATTTTCTTATTAGAGATAAGAACTATGGGGTAGTTGCTATAAGATTTTCTATGTACAGACTCATGCTGTCTTTGAATAAGTACAAAATTAATTCTTCCTTTCTTATTCATATAGTTTCTTTCTTCCTTTTTCTAAACTTATTGTATCAGTGAGAATACCCAGTATAATGTTGAGTAGAAATGATCAAAGTAAACATCCTTGTCTTATTCTTGAAATTATAAAGAAAGATTTCAGATTTTATCATGAAGTATGACTTTAGCTCTAGGTATGTCTTAGGTGTCTTTTACTAGCTGGAGGAATTTACTTTTCATTCTGAGTTTGATTATTTTTATCATGCATGGATGCTGAATTTTGTCAAATAATTTATATACATCTTTTAAAGATATTATACAAGCTGGCACAGTGGCTCACACCTGTAATCCCAGCACTTTGGGAGGCTGAGGCAGGCAGATCACTTGAGCCCAGGGCGGGTTTGAGACCAGCCTGGCTAATAGCCTGGGATTTCAGCCTGGTGAGACCTTGCCTCTACTAAAATTAGAAAAATTAGCCAAGCGTGGTGGTGCATACCTGTAATCCCAGCTACTTGGGAGGCTAAGGCAGGGGAATCATTTGAACTCAGGAGGTGGAGGTTGCAGTGAACCAAAATTGCACCACTGCACTCCAACCTGGGTGAAAGCACAAGACTCTAAAAAAAAAATTCTTTTTTTGTCATGTCTCTGCCAGGTTTTGGTATAATTTCATGACAATATCTCTAATGAACATCTATGTGAAAATCCTCAATAAAATACTGGCAAACTGAATCCAGCAGCACATAAAAAAGCTTATCCACCACGATCAAATCGGCTTCATCCCTTGGATGCAAGGCTGGTTCAACATACACAAATCAATAAACATAATCATCACATAAACATAACCAAAGACAAAAACCACATGATTATCTCAATAGATGTGCAGAAGTCCTTCAACAAAATTCAACAGCCCTTCATGCTAAAAACTCTCAATAAATTAGGTATTGATGGAACACCTCTCAAAATAAGAGCTATTTATGAAACCCCACAGCCAATATCATGCTGAATGGGCAAAAACTGGAAGCATTACTTTTGAGAACTGGCACAAGACAAGAATGCCGTCTCTTACCACTCCTATTCAATATAGTATTGGAAGTTCTGGCCAGGGCACTTAGGCAAGGGAAAGAAATAAATGGTACTCAATTAGGAAAAGAGGAAGTCAAATTGTCTCTATTTGCAGATGACATGATTTTATATATAGAAGACCCCATCATCTCAGCCCCAAATCTCCTTAAGCTGATAAGCAACTTCAGCAAAGTCTAAAGAAATAAAATCAGTGTACAAAAGTCACAAGCATTCCTATACAACATTAACAAACAGAGAGTCAAATAATGCGTGAACTCCCGTTCATAATTGCTACAAAGAGAATTAAATACCTAGGAATACAACTTACAAGAGATGTGCAGAACCTCTTCAAGGAGAACTACAAACAACTGCTCGAGGAAATAAGAGAGGACACAAACAGATGGAAAAACATTCCATGCTCATGGTTAGGAAGAATCAATATCGTAAAAATGGCCATACTGCCCAAAGTAATTTATAGATTCAATGCTATCCCCATCAAGATGTCAGTGACTTTCTTCACAGGATTGGAAAAAATCTACTTTAAATTTCACATGGAACCAAAAAAGAGCCCGCATAGCCTGAACAATCCTAAGCAAAATGAACAATGCTGGAGGAATCAAGCTACCTGACTTCAAACTATACTACAAGGCTACAGTAATGAAAAGAGTATGGTACTGGTACCAAAACAGATATATAGACAAATGGAACAGAACACAGGCTTGACAAATAATGCCACACATCTACAACCATCTGATCATTGACAAATCTGACAAAAGCAAGCAATGGGGATAGGATTCCTCACCAAATAAATGGTGCTAGGGAAACTGGCTAGCTGTATGCAGAAAGCGGAAACTGGATCCCTTCCTTACACCTTACACTAAAATTAACTGAAGATGGATTAAAGACTTAAACATAAGACCTAAAACCATAAAAACCCTAGAAAAACACCTAGGCAATACCATTTAGGACATGGGCATAGGCAAAGACTTCATGACTAAAACACCAAAAGCAATGACAACAAAAGCCAAAATTGACAAATGGGATCTAATTAAAGTAAAGAGCTTCTGCACAGCAAAAGGAAACCTGCTGTATGGGAGAGAATTTTTTGCAATCTTTCCATCTGACAAAGGGCTAATGTCCAGAATCTACAAAGAACTTAAACAAATTTACAATAAATAAAACAACCCTGTCAAAAACTGGGCAAAGGATATAAATGGATACTTCTCAAAAGGAGACATTTTCATAGCCAACAAACATATGAAAAAAAACTCATCATCACTGGTCATTAGAGAAATGCAAATCAAAATCACAATGAGATACCAAATCACACCAGTTAGAATGGCAATCATGAAAAAGTCAGGAGGTGGGAGGAGATCCAAGATGGCGGATTAGGAGCAGCTCAGGATTGCAGCTCCCAGTGAAAGTGCAGAGGCTGCTGCAGGTAATCCCCAGGAAGCAGGGCCTGGAGTGGACCTCAGCAGTCCTACAGCAGAGAGGCCAGATTGTTAGAAGAAAAACTAAGAAACAGAAATAATTTCATCATCAACAAACTAGACGTCCACTCAGAGGCCCAATCTGAAAGACAGCAACTACAGAGATGACAGGAGGATAAACACACAAAGATGGGAAGAAACCAGCGCAAAAAGGATGAAAACGCCCGAAACCAGAACACCTCTCCTCCAACAAGGGATCACAACTCCTCCCCAGCAAGGGAACAAGGCTGGACGGAGACGGAGTGTGATGAAATGACTGAAT